>JAOBAT010099080.1:3787-16198 GCA_026413305.1 Hydrozoanthus tunicans
GTTGATTTTTTTGCCTAAGAAATGTACACAAAAAAGGGTGCAAACAAAATTAATGTTGTTGTTGTTGTTGTTGTTGTAACCCAAGGTAAAAGTTAACCAACCTTTCAATAACCCGCACCAGAGAGCTATCGCACAGCCAGTGCTGACGCACATACAGTAAAGAAAAGAATCTTGCTAGAACTAAACTAAAACTAAGCTTTATTTGATGGACGAAACAACATTCTTCAGTTTCATCATGGTTTAATGCTAACATGTTTTGAGGCGTCTCGCCTCTTCTTCAGAGTGTGGCTGTTACCTAAATGAACGGATTTAAATACAATCTAAAGACAATTTATTTAATGAGGGTAAACATATTAACCTTGTGGAAGTTATCTAACACATGACTCTTGGCACAGATCTTGCTGTTGTTTAAAGTCGGTTTTGTGGAGGGAGGAAAATAGAGAACCCAGAGAACAACCCTCGGAGTCAGAAGAAGATCGACAAATCTTAGCCTACATGCAAACCCAGGATTCGATCCCAGGTCCACAGAGGTGGAAGGCATCAGCACTAACCACTCAATCCTGACTCCCCAGTCTATCATGTCGTCCAACTTGTATTATGTCTACCTTATGGCAACCTAGTTACAGAAGCCCAGCTTAAGTTGGTAAGGCGCCAGTCTATCATGTCGTCCAACCTTTTTTCCAAAAAACTATCTACCGCAACTTACTTGGTAATATTCTTATAATCTGTTTCATTTCTTCTTCAAAGCCAATCTCCAGGCACCTATCAGCTTCATCAATAACAAGACACTGAAGATTCTTAAACACAAAACCATTGGTGTTCTGCAAAGACAAGAAGTATGTAGGTACATCAAAATAACAATAAGTGTTAAAGTTAACTTTTCTTTACAGTATCAATTTTTTGTTATTCATTCAATCAATGACTTTGTGTAAGCAGGAGATAGCCAACAAAAATAGTTCACAAGATCCAAAAAACGTTGTTCCATCATCAAACTGAATAAAAATAAAATTTACACCAAAACGAGGAAAAAATCGCTGGAGAAACATTAGGTTGTTTTCAGAACAAAAAATATTGATCATTCACTTTGAGTTATCAATTATGTAAATAAAATAAGGGAAATAAAAAACGAAACAAAAAATTAAGTCACTTAAGACATCACTAAAAATCACTTGCATCGTTAATTCTATCACTTTTGGGATAGGGAAGATTCACTTTCTCACAGTGGAAGTGCATATGTATGTTGATGTGTACATTCTACATCATCAAATTATTACCTGTAGGTGGTCCAATAGTCTCCCAGGAGTTGCTATCAGCAGGTTTACACCTTTCTGTAACCTCTCGGCCTCAGCTTTTCGATTAGCTCCACCCATTATGATACCAAATGTGAGGTTGTGATGTTTCAGTAAATCCCTTGCCACACCAAACGTCTGTAGTGAAAGCTCCCGTGTTGGTGATATAATAACGACCCCAGTGCCTGATGAAACAACAATTGTTATCATGCACATATCCCATTTGAAGGTGGCAGCCAAAATGTCAGCCCACTAAATTCAAAACTTCAAAATTTTATCCTAATTTTGGATCCAACAAATTGTGTATTCTATATGTGAAATATTGAAGTACTGTTTTGAATAAGTGTTTTATAATCTACAAAAAAGTTCTTGTATGTATGTTCTTCTTAATAAACAACAAATGTACAATCGTTGTCACCTGGTCCCAACCCAATTCTAATGTAGCTTCTCAAGGATTATTAGGATTTGAAACCACTAATGTTACAGTCTGTTGGTAAATTTTTCTACTGTAGCTTCATAGAGATCCCATACTCTTTATGAACAAGTTTGCTTTTATTCCATTTTCAAATATTTGCCTTTGCTCTATTTCTGTTTGAATTATGTGAGGAGAAAGTGGAAGTCAATAAAGTGGTTGGAAATATAAGGGTTGGAAACTGTTGGGTCACATTCATTTTCGTAATTCTCCTATCTTATCCTGAAAGGTCCGTAAATTTCATCTATGGTAAAGTTCTACTAATTATAATGTTAGTAAAAATGTTTTAAAACAGCAGGGCCTGGTAGTACGAAGCCTGGATAAGCTGAACCTGCTGAATCTCTGGTTATTAAGTGAGTGGAAGACTCCTAAAGTAATGGTTTAAATGCTGTCAAATAACTTTCACTATAGTTTTACTGGATAAAATAGAAAGCACTTATCCGGCAGACAGCTTATCCAGGCTTTGTGCAACCGGGCACTGTGCTTTAAAATTTACTGGAAGTGGCTCTGTCATAAAACCTTAACTCTTTCACCACACTTTTCCCCTTGAAATGTATTGATGACTTAGCCTATATTCAAGAATGGCCATTCCAAGCCATTGACTTTTGTCATCAGCTATTGCACTGAGTGTTAAAATCAATGAAAATTATTCAGAAATGATGAAGTAATTGTTGACAGAACTCAACACAGCTGGCACCTTTCCATACCTGATCTGCCATTCTTTTGTCACATGTGGTGCAGTAAGACTAACTACAAATTCATTCAGTGAATTTCAAAATTTTATTATTTTTTTAACTTACCATTTCTAGCCATAAACTTCAACTTGTACAAAAGTTCCACAGCTGGCACAAGGAAAGCTAGAGTTTTACCGCTGCCTGTTTTGGCTGCCCCAAGCAAATCTCTACACAAAAAGAAATAATGGTACAGTCATTTCTTTATATAATAATAATTCATAGAAAATAAGCCCCAGATAGCACTTGTTCTGATAAGTTATAGCATCATTTTCTATAACTGAACAGAAACCATGGTATAGCGTCACATAATGCAAGAAAACAGTTATTTTATTAATCTTTTTCTGTGCATGGACTGGAGAGGTTATTTTTTAAAAGGAATAAAACAGCCTTGCTTAGTATTTTGTTGAGGGCGATCAGTATTCATAATAATAGAACATGTGTTGTGTATAAACTGATCTGTTAAACGAGTCTTTAAACTTTAAAAATATCCCAAATTTTCGAACCCTTTACTGTGGTTCTGCTTCAGAGGAATAATGACAATTTCAAACGCTGGTGCCGGTCACTAGTAAAGAGATTTCAAAAGTGGGACATATGCCTGTGGAAATTCAGCCCTTTCATTTGCACTATTCTTAGCCAAGCTGGAATGCAGAGATTTTAAGAATAATCTACAGCGATGATTGTGTTCATTGTGTTCGAGAATGCGGGTCCCACTTTTGAAATCTCTTAGGGACAAGTTAACAAAATCCCCAACCTTCCTTTCAGAAGTGGCACAATGCTTTTGTGTTGAATTTCTGTCATGTTGGTAAATCCCATTTCTTCAATTCCTTTCAATGTCTTTTCACTCACAATTTCCTCCAGTGCTTTGAACTCAGTGTTGTCAGGGATTGCACAATCTATGTTCAAGAGACAAAGTTATTTAAATGATAAACTTAGTACAGGTCAACAACCACAGCAAATAAAACTACATAGTTTTATTCGTTTTCATGTGACTGTAAAACAATAAAATAATTATATTATTTAGCAGTATTAGCGATTTCAACTTTTGATAATATCATACATCTGGGGTTTCAATAAGTTTTGAAGCACAAGGCAGACCTTATCAAAGCACAGTAGACAGCTGTATCCCTACTCTTAACTCTCAAACAAGCATACTTACATGTGCACTTATATTCTTTTTGAGCAAATTTCCACCCTATTACTAGCCTGATTCAGGTCAGTACAATTATTAATCTTTGGTTGTTTCCATCCTTTACATGGGTACAATGTAAAAAGAAGTTTGATGTTCATTATGAAGAGGAATTATTTATGAAAATATGATCAAAAACAAGTCTATCCTAGCCAGGCAATGCTCTACATAACATTCTGACAGTATACCTTCAGGTAGTATTACATCTTTGAGTTTCTTTTTGTCTTTTTCTGAGGTCACATTGTTGTTCAAGCCTCCGACTGTTTCGTCATCAGGCTTATTTGTCTGGCATTCACCTGCAAACAAATAAAATTCAATTAATATTTTCTTAATTTGCATTCAACTGAAAGAAGAATGATAAGCTGACTGTGCAAAATGTTCTTCTTTGCACAATGTGATGTGAATTTAAATACCATAATTTTGTATGTCATTTTGAATACAAACTGACAGAAGTACAGAGTTCACAAATTTATGTCATTTTCAGTTTGTTTTTAAAAGGGGTTTCTTGCAAAATATACAGTACTGTTTTGGGATATTTGGATTGAAAAAGTCCACATTTGGAAGAAACACAAGTTGAGATCATATTTATTTCAAGATTTGAAAGTTGGTCGATGGTGTGTTAAATTTCAGGAATGAAGGAAAACGTTCAATTTTTCGACCAAAACACACGAAAAACTTTTTTGTTGTATAAATGGATTTTTTGGTCTTATAAACATTAAAGAAGTAAGAACCAATGTTGAAAAAAAATAGAAAATAAAACTCCTTTCTTTGGAAAATGATTTTTAATGAACAAAAAAAGCAGACCAAATGCACTAGGCAAGATCAAAGTGGGGACATGCACAGCCAAATGTGGTACATAAAAGTTCTCTTGTAGATCTATGTATTTGCCAGCTTTTATAATAATTATATTACATTATGACAAGTTATATAGACTGAGTAAAGAATCATATATTAATCTTATTACTGATTAACTTAATCCCTATAAATACTCAAAAATATGTTTTTAGAACTTTCTTTGGCAGCAAGGATAACACAGACAAAAGACTATATTAAAGAATTCTGGTGTCAGATATTCAGTAATTAATAAGTACATTTGCAAACACCATTTGCTCAAGCCTGTAACAGGCAGAGCTTGGAAATGTCACTGTCAATCAAATGCATTTCACTTTAAATAAATCTGACTACTTCTAGTCAATTTACACTGACATTAAGTTAGAATTGATCATTATAATGTTAGTATGTAGTATTTCCTTTTGTTTGACAAACAAATCTGACTCAATTATTGCTTTTGTTGTCAAGTTAAACTTCAGTCAAGAAAAGTTTACCTGAGTTTGTAAGATCAACAAAGAGGATGCGTGTAGGTGGGCGTTGATTGATGCATATATGCTCAAGATTGAGTGAGTAATATTGGTTTATCATTATGGTTTAAGTGACGTTCCAAGTAAGAACTAGGGAGGTCAACCGCAATGGAATGCAGAAAGTTGCTAACTCTAGTATTATTAAAGTATTGATCTGACTGGCTAATTTTTAAAAATGGACAATATTATCTTGATAAAACTAATAAGCTGATGTATTTCTTTCCAGTCTGCTCATTTGTTCCTTTCTAATTGAAACATTTCTGTTTTTAAATTTAAGAAAAATTTTATGTAGGGAACAATTGAAAATAAGAAGTTTTTCATTGCTTTTGTTTCAAATGGAGTTCTACGATGGGCTTAAATATTATAGCACAAAAAAATTGCTTTAAAATAGAATTTCAATGCTTTTTACTTTAAAATTGTAATGTATACTGGTTGATGTATTCTCAATGTAAAAATTTTAACATTCTGGTCAGGGGAAAGCAAAATGCCGCAGAACAATGGGAAGTTATCTAGTTCTTACATGGACATTACTTAAATATTTTTTAATAACAACTCACCATTTTGGAAGCTTTTCAAACTTTTTAACTTCTTTTTCTTCTTCTTTAAGTTGACTTCAACTTCACAATAAAAGTTATAGAAAACTATTAACTTAACAATATTATTACATACAGGCTCAGTAAGAAACTAACTATTTAACAGCCACAACTCCTTGTATAACTTGTACTTTGAGATAATTATTGGTAATGAAGTTTTGTGAAAAATGGGAGTGCAAGGTCTGTCTCAGAGGACCTATCATTGTAATGATCCAAGCAAGCAAGGTTGCTAATGATAAAACTACAGTGTACAGTACATAATTATCTGTTGCGCACAGGTTCTGAATTTAGTGCTCCAGGGGTATGGGTCTAAAGACTGAACCAGAAAGATGTGAACACAATGTGTTAAAGTCAAAATATGAGGAGGGATACACATTCCATTGATTGGTGGAGTGGTGTCAGAATTGTGTCAAATTGTGAGCAGCCATTGAGCCAAAATTGCTGACCCTACCGCAATGTCTTAGGGGAAAGACACTACCTGACTTGTTCCAGCCTACTCACAATATGTTAAAGTCAAAATATGAGGAGGGATACACATTCCATTGATTAGCGGAGACGTGTCAGAATTGTGTCAAATTGTGAGCAGCCATTGAGCCAAAATTGCTGACCCTACCATAATGTCTTAGAGGAAAGACATTACCTGACTTGTTCCAGCCAACTCATATGTTTAAATGAATACCTGAACTTCTGCTGGGTGCTACATGTGAAGGATAAGTGTATATGGGAGTTGATGATCCTCATCTGCTTTGGGCACTACTATAACCGCCTGAAAGGCGGCATACTGTTCAAAGCCCCATACTGCTCAAGACTTGAAAGGGTTTAACCATAGAGTATTACCCTTCAAAGACATATGTCAATGAGTGAACACAACATATAATAATTATATAGATTTGAGTGAGGCCTTAAGTACCACTAGAACGTGGTATAATCCAGTCTTCACTGATCTTCAGCATGGACAAAGAACCCAATAAACTCATGCAAAGGGGTTTATGGGGGTTTTTTTTGTTGATACTGTAGATCAGAAAAACTTGGATTATACCCCATTCCAGTGGTTATTAAAGCCTAACTCAAATCTACTTGTTGTACTCAAGGATTTAGCTTTTTGTATCTATTTACCTGCATCCTTCAAATCATTTGTTAACTCTGGCCCTTCTTCATTCCCGTCAGCTTCATCTGCATCACTTTCATCAAGTCTTTGTGACAGTTTTAACTTCTTTGGTTTTTCACCTAAAATAATTTGAAAAGCTCACTGATATTTCAACTTAACCAATCTGCTTCTATTACCCAAAGTACACGAAGTAAAACACTAACATATCTTGCAAACAAGGGATAGAGATACATGATTGTATGAAACAAACTCCAGTTTTTAAATCACGACATTTCTGTGGCTTCAAGGCGTCATTCGGTAGCTTAGCCTTAAACGAGGGCGAAAATATTGTAAGCATGACCAGAAGAGGATGAATGTTGGTATTGAATAAAAATGCTACCAAGTTTAAGTAAGATGTTCAATGGAAGCATGGGAATCGATTTCACATACTGAAAGGAATCGAAAATACAAGATGTCGAATGAAGTTTAAGAATCAAATTTGTCTTCGACCTCAACTTACTTGATTCGTCCGCTGATTTCTTCTTTCTTTTCAGTTTCTTCTTTTTAGTCTTCCCCACGTCCATGTTCAAAGGATAAAGCGTTTGATCTGAATGGCAATCTTCATTTACAATCACCTAAACTTTGTTACTACACGTGCGCTTCAAAATGTATCCCGACCGTTCTCCGACAATCCGCTGACCAAAATATTTCTTTGATCACAGGAATCCCTAGCCTCCTCGCAGACGTTCTTAGTGTCAGTCCTTCCCAGTTCCCTTCCCCAGTGTGGGGGAGGGAACTGGGAAGGACTGACACTAAAAACGTCTAGGCATCCCAGGCTTGCAGCAAGTCTGAATATACTTTAAAATAAAAAATATAAGAAATAAAGTTCACCTGTATCTTATGTGTATTTTATGCAAGAATGGAGGTGTTTTTGAGTGAGTTCTTACGATCCCTGTTAATTTTATTAGACTTTGTATGGGAAAAATCATTCCCTTGAACTTGCTGCAAGCTAGGGTGCCTGTGCTTTGATTTACTTAGTCTTTATTTCACCGAGATCTGATTTGGTCATACTGATAATGTAGCTAAGCCGGGTTCTGACTTCAAAAGATTGAAAGGAAAAATAATTTAAACCCCTTTCAAAAATCGTTTCAACCATTCTTGGGGGGGGGGGGGGTTGTTTAGAAAATATACAGTACAGTTGTTATGTCTAGTTTGGGCAACTAACCTGTTTTGTAATGTTTTAGGACAAGCATACAGGTAGCCGCAAAACGTAGCCAAGATTAAGAGTTGGAAACCCCTAAACCCTACGACTTCTAAAATTTAACCTAAATACTTAGTTGGGAAAACTGTCGATCTCGTACAACTTTCTGAAGTATGTTAATAATTTTGCCACAATGCATCACAGAACTCGGGAAAAAAACTGGATCCTCAAGATCCCCAAACTACTGCCCCTGTCAACAGTTACAATGTAACAACAACACTTATAAGTATTCTTTCTTCCCTAGATCTATTTTATTGTGGAATCACATCTGTCTACCTAACAATCCTCCCAATAACCAAGCCTTCTTGAAAACGCTCTGCCCTAGCATCATTCAACTAGTTTATTTTCACTTTGAGTGCAGTTCACAAGTACTTTTGTTATTCAATGATTGATTTAATTTATTGCCAATTTATTCCTTAGCTGCACCGCCCTTCTAGTATAGCGTATGCTGACTTAGAAGTATATATTAAAAGAACTGACAGAATTGTATAGCACGAAGGACTAAGCAAAATGGCCTTCACTTACTAAAAACTTATTAGAATCAGCTAGCTCAGAATTTCACGTTTTAAATAAAAAACGGCCCATCTGTAAGGGAAGAAGTCAAAACAATGGTATTTTTAAGGAACCCAGTTTTGTCGGGGGAGGTGGTGGGTGGCGGCACATACCCCCTACCCCACCCCTCCCCACTTTTTCAGAGCTCAATTTCTCAAAACCTGATTTAGGGGTATTGGTTTTTATTGTATTATAGACTCTTTTCTCCACAAAGAATGCGTTGGTGCAAGCATTTTATCAATATCTATTTTATCAAACTTGATAATTGCTCCTGAAATTCAGCTTTTTTGAAAAAAAGGTGGTGGGTGGCGGCACATAATACCCGACCCCCCTAAATTGGGTTCCTAGGAAGTACCATTGTTTTGACCTTTTCCCTAAAGCGGAAGAGTTGCTTGTAACTAACTTTTGGTTGAACAAAGACTAAAGGCCCGTTTATACTTAATGTTGAACGGAGCGGATAGAAACAGGTATTGTTTTGTTTTGAGTCCGGTCCAGAAAACTCAGGGAGGTTCGGTAACCAAAGGAGTCAGTTGAATATTTACACGGTGCAACGAGAGAAAAAAGAACGGGTACGGAACCAATATTATCCGATCCGTTCCCAAAAGGGACCGCATGTCGACAAAACGGCTCGAGATTGCAAAGTAGGATATTCTTTTTTCACATCTCTTTTTTTTTTCCTCACAACCAAGCCAATGAAAAAGAACAAGTTGGAGGTTTGTAGCCTGAATAACTATATTTAGTGCTCTGACCCATGAAAATAATTTTTTTGCTCATCACAGTTTTTTATTCTCACCCGATTGTTTTTAATGTCGGCAGCGCGGCCGAGCAGTTTATTCTGGTTAGCGTTTTCGACTCGTAATTCGAGCCCCATTCCGACCACACTCAAGACACTTTACCCGACTTGTTCCAGTCGACTCAGCTGTATAAACGAGTACCAATTCTGCTGGGGGCTAACCTGCGATAGATTAGTGTCCTGTCCAGGGGGAGTGAAAGACTCTCATCCACTTAACACTACAGAAATCGGAGACAAGCGCTGGCCTTAGCGTTCGTGAAAGTATTCAGTTAGCAACTGTTTTTATACGACTTGTTGTCAAGGGAACAAGAGATTCGAATACCTGTTGTGCTCTCATTTAATGAGAAATGAAAGAACTAAAAATTTTAATTTTAAAAGATTAACTTCTACAGAAAACAAGTTTGATCTGTTTTTTTATATATTAGTGTGGATGAAGGTATTAGTTTCGAAACTCTTAGTTTTATGCCCTGCAATAGTTTCAACAATTACACTTCTGTTTGTTTATAGAGTGTCAAAAATTAAATAAACAAATAAAACGGGCACCACCAGTATTTCGTACTCAATAAACAGAAAAAATAAGAATGTTATATATAAAGTTTTGTTTTGTCCTGTTTTAAACCTCAGTACAATGCACCACTCGGCTCGATTCCTCTACTCAATCAGAAATGTAAGGTAAACGGTCGAACTGTTTTCCTAATTAAGATTTTATATTTTGAAAACACAAAGTGCTTTCAGTCTGCTCGTCTTAATTTTATGAAAAAAAACATGATACGTACCTTTAATATCGCATTAATTTTCAAGTTCTACAGTTTAAAACGTCGTCCCCTTCAAGTCGCATTAATTACCTCGACGTCATCATATTAAGAAAAAAGCAAGGCCAATTTGTACAACATTTCGGCTGGCCATATACCAGTCTTTATCAGGTACAATTGAATAATAATATCATATATTTAAAAAAACGAGTCATCATCGTAAGGAATAAATACAACACGAAAACAATTCTTTCGTAATTTATACTATAGTTGTAGTTTCGTTTAAAAATAGATTTTGTGAAAATTTATTTTCTGCAAACGATATCCTTTCGTCCATCAATAATACATGATAGTAATAACAATACACTTTTTCTTTTTTATAAGAATATATTTTAAAAGAATATCGAGGCTGAAAATCGCGAAAATTTAAGAATATTTTAAAAATAATGCTGGGGTCGAGATTTTGTTAAGAATATAATTTCATTCAACATATAAATTTATACGTTTACACTAAAATTTAATATTTGGAAATTCTAAATATTATTCCGTTAAAATTGCCATCGAACGACAACTTGTTTTAATATGTAGTTAAGTAACCGTTTAGCCGTCCTGTATCACTCCTCTGCACGAAGTTCGTGACAGGTCTGTTCAGTAAGTGACCAAAACGTCTAAAACGCAAAACTATTCTGTAGACCTTCAATAGATCTTTCTCATAAATGGCAGCAGAATGTTGCACATTGTATAAACGCTATCATCTGGAGACTCAGAAAGGCAACGCCATACTGGCAGACATATTCTATTGACCTGTATTCTAAGAATATTTTAAGAACATTTTCTGCCTCAAAATGCCGAAAAATTAAGAATCTTGAGCCTTAGTCTGAAAAACACTATTCTTATAAACAAAAAAAGAGTGTACCCCATCTTTATCGATGGGCAAACTGTGACATGTCCTTGAGGAGAAAAGACGAATAGTCGCTGTGTACTGTGAAATGTCATACTTGTTTTTGACAGACAGGTGACCTTGAAAGAGACCTTTAAGGATCTTCTACCTGTATTATTTGCTGTTTGACAAGATATTACGTTTCATTCACTAGCAAAGGCCACGGTTCGTACTATTTGAGAACACCAAAAGCCACTAGAAACATGTCTCCGAAAAATTTGAGAATGTTGATTATATAAACGTCAACAAAGTTGTGTGGAAATACGGACAGTAAACGTGTATCAACGCCAATTGTATATAACTTCATTGAACGTCTTTCGGTTTAGATATTCCAACGCGAGCAATTGAAACCGAGAGTAAAACATAACATGTCGAACACAAACAAAACTCCGCCAAATGCTGTAGGACTTTCACGAAACAGTAGCAGATGTTATCAAGCCAAAGTTTTCCGTTCATCCGCAGAATTGAATAAGACTTTACGGAATCTCGACCGCGAGTTCAACGCAAACATCTCAAAGATTTTGAGTGATAAACATGAATTACAAAACAGCGAGGAGTTGAAGCGCTTGGAATCATTTCCCAGTCGCGTACTGCCAGAAAAATATCATTGTCAAGATTTTTTGGGGGTTGCAGATGTGAGAGATGGTCAAAGAACGAATATCGACTTGGAGACCACTGAAAGAGCTCAGTCGTGTGTTACTTCTAAAGACGAAACATGGCAAGGACCAAACTTGAAACCTAAGAACTCCAAAGATGGTCTTGAAAAACAAATGTGTCACCTTCCATCCATTATTGAGGAGAGAGGTCGCAAGACAAAGCAAAAATTGGTATCTACAAAGTCGGAGCTTACGCCTCTCCCTCCCCTCCCTAACGCTTTGGTTTTTCACCCTGTTTTTTCTGATAGTCTAAGCGACGTTGGTGCAACACCCTGTCGTAGAGTTTCAGAGAGCAGTGTTGAATCTAGAGCTTCCCAGAGATTGTCTCATGAAAGCAAAAACACAAAACGTCATTCAGAAAAACTCCGTCAACGGAGCTCCACTATTTCGGTTTCTAACCTCCATCCCCGTTTGGAAGGATTTTTGACGAAACGCGCCTCAAAATCATCAGGAATAGAACCTGACTCTTATAGTGTTGACGCCCGAAGTGATATCGATTGCAATCGTGGACAACTACACCACCGAAGTGATGATGATCGGTTGAAAACAGCTTGGGACGATGACCTAGTGTGTTGTCGGTACATCAGACGCCAAAGATCAAGTTCGTCTCCCGATGTACTAGATATTGATGCAATATTCGGTTCTCACAAAAATGATAAGAAGTATTAGTAAAATCATACTAGTGGTCTATCATGAATGCTGCATTCTGATTGGCTACGCTACTCATAGGCTATTAGT
>JAOBAT010099091.1:0-16198 GCA_026413305.1 Hydrozoanthus tunicans
AGGGGGGGGGGGCTGTGTAGAAGAGAAATTATCCCCCCCCTCTCTTTCGACGGCCCTGAATCTAAACAGTATTTCTTAAGAGCCGTAAACATTTTCCTTTGAGAAGAAATTACTGCTTGATTTTGATCTTTAGCTCATCCAGCCATTGAACAACAAAGCCCAAAATATAACTAGTTACAGACCCAACCAAACTCCCTTGATTGAAAACAAACCCTGAAAAAAATGGAGAAAATTGTAGATCTTTGCGACTACTTTATTTGGCAGACTCAATTATTTCTTACAGTTTTCATCTAAGATTCCCATGTAATATTTCCATGACAAAAAACTTGGAGACTACCTTTGTAATTCATTTCCTACAATCTTCATTTAGAATAACCCCTAATGTTTAATTTCCAGCACCGTGTTGTTGTGTTACTAAACGAGCAAAGTTTCTGCCGTCATACTGCACGTCAGACTTTTACTGCAAAAAGAAAAAAAAAACCTCACAAATTCAGTACGCATGCACTCCCGCAATTACTACTAGTATTAATCGCAATTAAATTACATTATTTAAAATATAAGGGAAGAAGTCAAAACAATGGTATTTCTAAGGAACCCAATTTTGTCGGGGGAGGTGGTGGGTGGCGGCACATAACCCCTACCCCACCCTTCCCGACTTTTTCAGAGCTCAATTTCTCAAAACCTGATTGAGGGGTGTTGGTTTTTATTGTATTATTTAATCCTCTCTCCACAAAGAAGGCGTTAGTGCAAGCACTTTATTAATATCTATTTTATTGAACATGGTGTTTGCTCCTGAAATTCAGCATTTTTGAAAAAAGGTGGTGGGTGGCGGACACCCTACCCCCTAAATTGGGTTCCTAGGAAGTACCATAGTTTTTACCTTTTCCCTAAGAAAAGTTTTCTCTTGAAATGGTATTTAGTCTGTAAAGGTCAACTTTACCAATGTGCAAATCTTTAAGTAACCGTGTGAAACATTCTCACTATAACACCTGAAACAAGGAATGTGCACCCTTAACGTTGTTTGTATTTCAACTTTAAGGTTTGCTAGCGGTACAATGGTTCTAATGCATGATGACGTCAAAAATGTATCAAAGTGAGGCGTGGCGGTGCCAGGAGTTTCGAATCACTTTTATCGGTTTTTACTGTTGAACAATTCGTTATGTCTGTTCTAACATGTTTATTACTCACTGTTTATAGCATTTAACTATCCACGTCCCAGTACAGAAAACGCTATTGTGTCGACATTATGCATAATAGGCCTTGGCAGATTGTGCTCCTAAAAGTGACATAGTATGCGACTAGCAGGGCTCAAAACTATGCCAGAATTCCCAAATTATGCTCCCGATTTCCGAAATTATGCTCACAAAATGACGTAGAATCTGTGCATATAAGCGCGCAATAACGACACCATATCATGTTTTCGAATAAACTGTAGTTCTAAATTTATTTGTGTTAACCTTTTATGGCCCTCTTTGCCAGGCCCAGACTCCCCCAAAAAGTTAACTGCTCACACACAATTCGCCAAAAGAGGCGTAGTAACTAGGCATGTCAGATCATTTACTACTTTTAAATTTGAGTTATTGATGTAGAAAATACACCGTATTTACTAAATTTTATCTAAAAGTTTTTTTTCTTGTGTTGCGCTGATTTTCCGCGAAATTCTAGTTTGTTTGTGCGTGTTTCGGGTCGTTTGGAGTCATTGAGCGTGGGCGCTTGTCTACTTGTCAGCGGTAACTGAAAGTATCGTGTGACGCAGGTTATGGGGAGCGAGCGGTGCTTGAACTGTTTTTGTTGTCATAAGCTCGCTTACACAGTCAAGAGTGAAAGTTACAATTTACGTTGTGCGTGATATCTCATTTTAATGATGTATCTTTTCTGTCCGAGCCAATTCTTACCAATATCTGACGTCATAACCTCACTCTCTCTCCGATAAACCCTTATTTCTGGGCCGCCGGTACAATGCGGCAAGCAACGTGTTTTAAACTTGAATTTCTCGGAAACTCAGCGCCATACGAGGAATTTCTTTTAAAATCGTTTTTACACTCAATTAAAGATTTTGTTTGACAAAAGTTGATTTCAGGGTTCAGTGTCCCTTCAAGCAAAGAAAAATCTTAATGCAGTTTTACTCCATACCTTTAATGCGGTAAACACTGTTGGCCCAAGGTCCACCGAGATCGTTCTTACACTTCTTGGATACACCGTGCTTGTTGTAAGTTTTCTCAACCCCTTCAGGGCCCGACCAGCACTCGTGGCCGTTCTGAACTGCAAACATCTACAAAAACCATGGGGAGAAAGTTTGTCTCTTGTTCTTTCTTGTTCGATGTCATTAATTTGTTGTTTAGATCCTAGATCTCCATATAGAATAGAAAATAGAATATTTCAAGCATTGCTTGAAATGATCAAGAAAATTAAAGAAACTTCCATCACTTTTTTGGTTTTGTTGTTGTGTTTTCATAAAGTGAAAATGATGCACTATGAACACCCATGGCGTGAAACAGGCCCAGTTGCAGTACAGTTTTATGTTACCTTGAATCCTTTAGCTCTGGCCTTGCTGTTGCACTGCCCAGCAGAGTTGACATTGCCCAAGTGCTTAGGCAGCGAACGATCCCACGCATCATTAAAGCATCCAACAAGAACAGATTCATCTAAAAGCAAAAAGATAAATAGAGAATGTTAGGCCACTTGCTACAACCGTATGGGAAAGGAAAGCTAGCTTATAAACCGTATATAAGGAAAGCAAATTTAGGAGGAATCGAAACCTTAATATTTTTAATTTTTTTTCTCAGGCGCATTTCTTGATAAGTTAAACTCTCACAAAAAAGTTTGTTTAGTGTACATTTATAGTAACCAACTAGATCACGAATGCTGGAATATAATTGGCTAACCTGACTCACTGTGTCTATACTGAGTGATAGATAGCGATAAGCAAAACTGCTGCAGTGATTTTTTAAAACAAACACGGTTTATTCGTTAAAGTACCTACAACACTAATAATCATTTTTGTAACCACTCAAAGTGTTTGGAAACTAAGGACGTTTAAGAAAAGAATTTTTGTAATCGGCCGTATTCTCGATTTTTTATACACACTTGAAATTCAAGACTTGTTGGTTAACTATCGCGTTTTAAGGGGGGGGGGGGGGGGACTGGGTAATGACGTCATTTCCGGATCAAAACACAGCAAGATGGACATGAATGAATCAGCTATTTTTGACTCAGGAGTAGATTCCAATTCCTCATACAGATCTCAGTCCTTTTTCCCTTTGTGTTTAGAAAAGATCTCATTTCTCAACATTACAGGTATGGAATGACATCACAACATATTCCCCCGAAATCCCGGTCGTGAACCAAGATTTCTGAAAATTTTTGCTGGTTGGAACCACTGTGGAAAAAAATATTTTGACCAAATTTGTAGATTTGTTTTAGCAGAAGTAATTTAGTATGTATGTGAAACGATGTTAACGCAAAAAAGTTATTAACGTTATAGGCTGTATTTACGCTTAAGACCTGTGTTCACTACTTCTTACCTTACGCAAACGGAAATGTTGTCGTAAAAACTAAACACAAGTCTTCAACAAAACATGCAATGGTCGAAACAACTTTGCTTACTAGATTATCTTTTAAAAAGGGACGATCCCCCCCTCAGGGGGGTACTTCGGGGTAAAAAGGGTAGGGGTGACCATCAGAAAAGTCCCAAAAATACCCTAAAAAATACCAAGGGGTAAAAATTTCCCCCCTAAAAAACACCTCATGGTTTTAAAATTACCCTAAAAAATACCAATTAACCCTTGACAGCTAGCAGTGAACAAAGGCTCGCGCGTATTAGAACGTTCGTCAAAGGACTTTTTTCTTAACAGTCTTTTCAGTATGCACGTTTGCTATAACACGGGACTGCAAGCAATCCAATAGCTTGGGGTTTTTTAACCCTAAAAAATACCAGACTCTTGTCTTACCACAGAATTTCTTTTAACAACCCCTAAAAAGTACCGTACTGACAATTTTAACCCCTAAAAATTACGA
This sequence comes from Hydrozoanthus tunicans, assembly GCA_026413305.1. Taxonomy (NCBI): domain Eukaryota; kingdom Metazoa; phylum Cnidaria; class Anthozoa; order Zoantharia; family Hydrozoanthidae; genus Hydrozoanthus; species Hydrozoanthus tunicans. The sequence goes on from JAOBAT010099091.1 coordinate 4,018, forward strand.
CGGTCATACCTACTACCCCCAAACATAGGGAGTACCCCCCCTGGGGGACGACTAAAAGTCAAGTTCGTATACTAGCTTTATTCTAGCTTTCATAACTAAGCTCTGAATTAAACATTTTGTTGCTCTTAAAAAGGACGGCTACTTACATTCCACTATGGGGGCTTGAGTTGCTCCTTCAACTGCAATTGAAAACAAACACCCTATGTTGATCATTTTGTTACTCTGCATATTTTGTGCCTGTCTCATTTCCGTATAAAGGATGTAGGAGCGACCCTAATCAAGCCAAGCAGTCTTAAAGGGGAGCTGAACTCTAAAATCAACATTTTCAAATGAAATTCAAGTTGTTTAGATTATATCTTAAATTTTTTTTTCTTCTGTTGCGCTGATTTTTCGAGAAACTCTAGTTTGTTTGTGCGTGTTTCGGGTTGTTTTTGGTCATTGAACGTAAGCGCTTGTCAACATGTCAGCGGTAAACAAAGGTAACGTGTGACGTAGGTTATCCCCTATTTCTGAGCCGCCGGTACAATGCGGCAAGTAACGTGTTTTAAACTAGAATTTCTCTGAAAGTCAACGCGATATGATGATTTTTTGAATTATAGTTTTCACACTGAGTTAAAGATTTTGTTCAACAAAAGTTGGTTTTAGGGTTCACTTCCCCTTTAATTCCTAATCATCTAAAAGAAGCATTCTCCCGTTGAGCGCTCTGGCATGCCGAAGTTCTTCTTCCCGTTAACACATTTTATATTTCAAACTAGTAAAAAGCAAAACTGAATCGGGGGAGGGGATCGATTCTACCATTTCGACCGGCTCTCACTCAAGTTCTTCAGAATCTTTAAGTGAATCAGTAAACGGCCAGAAAATTTTGCCATCTCAGCTAAAGATGTTAAACCGAAACCCTCGGAAAATTTCTAACTGAAAAGGCTTTAAAGTCTTTATTAGCCGATACCAAATGCGATAAAAAAATATGTTGCGTAGTTCTCTCTTGATTTGACAGAATATTTCGACCTAACTTACGCCGTATTGTGTAAACATCGTTAGCCCATGGTCCACCGAGTCCGTTCTTGCACTTTTTAGACTTGCCATGTTTGTTGTACGTTTTCTCTGCTCCATCACCCGACCAGCACTCATGCTGATTTTGGATGCCGAATGCCTAATAGAAACACAGTACAAACAATATCTTATCAATCCCTACATATAAACAAAGTACCAGTTTATCCTGTGATGGTTTCAGTTCTTATCAACGTTTACATACAAACACAGTACAAATAGCATCCTGTGATAGTTTTCAGTCCTTACAAACGTCTACATACAAACAAAGTACAAATAGTTTCCTGTGATTGTTTCAGTTCTTATCAACCCCTATATACAAACACAATACAAACAATATACTCTATTGCTTTCAGTTATTATCAGGTCCTACATGAAAAACATTGTACAAACAGTATCCTGTTATGGTTTCAGTCCCTAGCAACGCCTACATACAAACAGGGTACAAACAGTATTCTGTGATGGTTTCAGCCCGTATCAACGTCTACATAAAACACAGTACAAACAGTACTCTGTGATGGTTTCAGTCCTTATCAACGCCTACATACAAACATAGTGCAAACAGTATCCTGTGATGGTTTCAGTCCTTATCAACGCCTACATACAAACACAGTAGAAACAGTATCCTGTGATGGTTTTAGTCCTTATCAACGCCTACATACAAACACAGTAGAAACAGTATCCTGTGATGGTTTCAGTTCTTATCAACGCCTACACACAAACACAGTACAAACAGTGTCCTGTGAAGGTTTTAGTTCTTATCAACGTCTAAAATACATTACAAATAGCATCCTTTGTTAGTTTCAATTATGACCAACGCCTACATCCATAGTAAAAACACGGCGCAGACAGTAAAATATCAAGGATCAATCAGTACAATCAAATTAAGTACCAAGTGAAATGAAGGAAGTTTTCATCGTTTCAGAGAAAAGTGTTACTATAGTTAAAAGAGCTTTGTATATTAAAGGAATCCTCCACTTTATGAAATTCTTGGTCTCAAACAAAATATTTTTGAATCTGTCTCCATATCAGCAGCTCTAATCTGATAATCCTGTACATAATTTAATTTCACTTGCGCCACCATTTTGAAATGTTACGTGCTTGTAGTTGTAGTGCCAGTCTCCACTGTCTATAATTATGACAACCTTCCCACTGCCGTCGGGGAAAAAGTAGACAAAGTTGGATTTAAACCAAGGAGTTTTACGTTAATAATAATAATTAGCATTTATATATCGCCTTTCCATAGGTACATGCTCAAAGCGCTTAACAATGGTTTACAGTTGACTCTGATATTGAGGGTCTTAGACAGTCCGCTCTACACAGCTCACAACTATTTTCCTAAGACTTGCCCTCAGTTAGTAGAAGAGACAGACCACAACACCGGGATCACCCTACTCTCTGTCGACAAGTGTTGTGGGTTCTTTTAAGTCCCTCGATAGGAGACCGAGAGACTTGGCCTACGGTTTTACGTCCTTATCCGAGAAGAAGCGAAGGTCCAACCGTTTGCAGGTGTTAGGGCAAAGGCAGCACCTTCTCCTTAGTTATTTTAAGACCTGAGTGAAGGTCCGGCACCGGGAATCGAACCCGGACCTCCCGCACGAAAGACTGGCGCCTTACCAACAAGGCTAACCAGGCGGCGGTATACGTACCTTATAGTTGTCTCCCTTTGCTTTCAGGAAACACTCTTTCACTGTGTCCACACTTCCGAGGTATTTAGGAAGGGCCCGATCCCATGCATCGTTGAAGCAACCAACGCGCTTATAGTAAACTGTAAGATTAACAAAACTAGTTTAACCCCGGCTGTTTGGAACAATCAATCTACCCTTTTCCCGAACTCAAAAACCTTCCACAAAGTGATTTCCAAAGCCGATAATTAATAGATTAAGAATAAACTAACAAATTCTTATCTTTATTACTGTAATTTGTTATCAAAATATAATTTACTACCATTATTCGTTGATAAAAGTTGATAAAAGTTTATGACTTTAAGCAAGAGGTTCCAGTATAAAAGGGCTGAGCCCACGTTCAGTTGCCAGTCATCCGCCGTCGAGTTAACGTCTATAAAGGTCCGTGCTCTCTGCCAGTTGTGGCACATTTTTTGATTCGCAATTTATTTGCTTTTAGATTAGTTTCGAAATTTCAAAATAAAGCAAACAATCTACAGTTGTGTATAGCTCATTTTTGCTTCTGAGCCTTGCCATGACGGTATTCGGCTGATTTTAATTTTATTAGCGTTACAACTATGAATTTTAATTCCTGAAACGAAGTTTCACCGAATAAATTTACGAAAAAATGCAGGCCTCGATCAATGTTGTTTGTCTAATTTGGTCACGCGTGGATTTCGAATTGCTCTGGCAATAAATTTCGTATATCTTAATTCTTATCAACAACCTTTCACGACGTACGCTTACCAGTAGAACGGTATTATACCAATAACTTCATTTACTATTAAAGAAATGAAACTGTTTCACGATTATGGTGTAATTATCTCGAATTGTTGAAAGTAGGCTGTTTCTTTTATCAATGGCCGCCATTACATTTCAAAGTTTATTCAAAATCGATGAAGGGCCGAAAAAGGGGCGGGCCTAACCCTTTTATACCTTTTATTACTCGTGTTTAAAGTTAATATGTTAGTTTTTTGATTAAAATTAAAGTTCGGTATAATAAGTTTATGATTACACTTAAATTCATAATATAACTAAGTCGTTACCATCATTATGACTTCATTTAAAGTTCATATGAAGTGGAAAATTTAATGTCATTCAGTAGATAGACCTTGATAAATGAGGAATAGCGAAAATCTTTTACGGTTCTTTAGATATTTACGTCACGAGTTGTTCCGATAAACTAGAATCTATTTGCAATCCACAACACCTAGATATATTTAAGACAAAGTTTGGCTGCTGATGTATCTCGAGACTGATGGATCATTAGTGCAGGTTTGGCTTGAACTTTTCCCTTTGCAGCAGATTTAAAAGAAAACGCAAATTCGCCGAAACCACTCGTGAAGTCACCAATTGAAGATTCAAAATGATAATATCTCAAGAACCACAAAAATTTTTGACAATTTTTTTTCAACACACTATTCCTCGTTTAGCAAGGTCTAAAACATTTTTTTCACTTCATAGGTATTTTAACCCTTGTAAGTCACTTACTGGCTGGTCTGGCGGTAGCGGGACGTTCATCTCCTGAAAAGAAATACGATTGGAAAGTCAATCAGAGAAACGAACTAAGATTTGAAAAAATTGTCGTCTGTTTGCGAAAGTCTTGATGCAACTTACAGCTAACGTTGGAAAACAATTGGCAAGTTGCTTAATAAACGTTAAACGTTTGACTACGTTGCGTTATTTAACTAGCCATTTCTATCAAATCTTGTGATTTGTATTCTGAATTTTTCCCGACTTAGCATCGACGCACATATATAAATTTAAAAAAGTGTAATCAGTAAACTTCAGTATAAACGCTGTTAATCTTAGTCACAGAAAATTTTTACTAATTTTGAACTCAATAGTCCTACAGAGAAAGGCTGCTTTTGAAATGTATTTATTCGTTTTTTTTACCTGGGGATCGAAACAAGTACAAAATTTTTCTTTGCAGTAGCCGCTTCTATGAATGTATCAAGAAAGGAACTCACGTGATATGAAGTACACACTGTTAGCCCATGGGCCTCCCTGTCCGTCTTTACAGTTAAATGCTTTGCCGTGTTTATCGTAGCTCTTCATACCGTCTTTTCCTGACCAACATTCGGCGTGGTCCTGGATTCCAAATATTTCGAAGCCCCTCTTAACGGCCGCTTTCATGCACTTGTCAGGATCGTCAATAGCGCCCAGATACACGGGCAAGGCCCGGTTCCAGTCATCTAAGAAGCACCCAACCAGACGATGCCTCACTGCAATAAATATTTAAGGAGCAGTTTAGCCTAATGAAACTGAGGGGGGGGGGGGGGGTTTGCTACTCGAACTTTGAATTTGTGTTACTTTTATACAACTTTGAAAAATTCTACAGAATTTTCGTACTTTTCCTGATTTTTTTTTTGCCAGGGTGTAAGTGACTTACAGTAGAGTCAATATTTATGAATTGCCATGATAACAGGAACATGATGGACAATTTTTTCCACTTCTTTTTTTTCGTAGTTCTTAGTATAAGCTCAAACCTGTTTTTTTCCCTATTGTTATATAAATCACATTTAGTTTAGTTAGATTTTTCTTATGACGTCGTAAATGAAGTTACTTGAAAATATGATGCCATCAATGTAACTTTGTTTAGTGTTCAGATGTGATAAAGATAAATTACTTCAAATCCTTAGCTACTCGTTTTCTATCTAAGCCCCTAGTTTCGTTCCTAGGTTTTTAGGGGAGAGGGGGAGGGGAGGGGGGCTTCCTAGGAGATAAAAAACTCCAAAAAAGCCCAGTCTGAATGGGGTTAAGGAGTGGATAATCTATAGCTAAGATTAGAACAAGAATATGCTCTTGATATGGCTATAATTATGCGCTGTTTTAAAGAATATCCTTACTACAGAATGGAATGGATACCCTGAAGAAAGGGGTATAAAAGTTAAAAAGGTAGAAAAAATTATCATTAGTTTGATAAGTTGTTCATTCTTGTGTTAGTTAAATTACGAAATGGAGTTTTCTAAGAGTAACCAGTCAAAGAGGTGCGAAACGACGAGTTGACTATTAGATTTCGTAGAAAATGAGAACTACAACTAGTAGTGTAATTGTTTTCATAAGAACCCAACTAGTTTATACTACCTTGGAATTCAAACCGATAAAAACGAGCGTATAAAGAATCCTCCGTTGTTATTGTGACTCTGTTTATTGAGCAGAGCCACTTTGAAGAAAGAAAGAAAGAAAGAAAGAAAGAAAGAAAGAAAGAAAGAAAGAACGTAAGTCACCGGCCAACATACCGCTTCCAATTTGATAACTGCCCTCCGATTTTGTCGGCATTTTTACTTAAAACGAAGCATTTTTCTAAGTTTGAATAAGTTCAAATTGAAAGACAGGAAAATTAATCGCTTCGCCGTAACAAATCTAAAAAATACCTAGTTTCATAGGCAGTGCCAGACAGAGTAACTGAAAGAGTCGTTGAAGTCGCTACGAATCAGCTTTCACTAAACAATAATTTCAATAACAAGCCAAACTAAACCTATCAAGTTTCAAAGTGCTGTGAAAAGTTTTACGAGTTGTATTTAATTCTACCCAACTTTTAGCATGGAAAAGAGAAAATATCGCCGCTTCATTTACACAAAGTTCGTTTGAAGAAAAAATTATTGGTAGGGTTATAAAATAGACAAGCCCCTATTTCGCTTACTGGTATATTGAAGGGTATCATTTCCTTTGCTAATTGATTCTCCTCAAAATTTCTCAGTTGCCCGAGAAGCCAACATCTAGCTATCAGCCGCGGACATAATGCTCTGCATATACCAGAGGTTTATTTACTAAGAGACAGTGAGAAGGTTAGTTAGTTTTTTTTCTATTGAAATAAAATATAAAGCGAGTGTGACTCCGAGAGAGTTAGTCATAACGCTGATGACAAAAAAGACCATGATTGTATTCTGCAAGTGATGTTTATAATGATGATAACCATAGTGAAGAGGTAACGAAAGTGGATACGATGATGGAGATGATGATAATGGTAACAGTGTTAACAAAGAGTAGGATGATGATGAAGATTACGAAAATAATGATAAAATTGATGATAATATAATACATACGTGGTGCAGTTGTTGGAGCTTGTGTAGGAGCTAAAGGAACAAAAGCAGATTGCGTTGATTATCATTGTTCACTTGAATATAGCTTCATAATGAATCTAGCTTGAAAGATTGAAAGACTAAAATGTCTACCTTATATAAAAGATTTACGTTACTCTTTTATCTGATGAAGAATTTACTATCCATAACGGGCAAAACACAATCCACAAGCTGTACCTAGTTGCCAAAATTTTGCCTTTGAGAAACAATTCAATATATTACAAAAAACTCGCCGGCTTCATTTCATCAATTGAAGGGTTACAGAATGGAAAAAAAATACAATAGGTCACCATTATATCAAAACGAGAGGAAGTGAAATCAATGCAATGCAAATCTGCAAGTCTGTCGTCTTTCAAAGCTTCTGTTTAAAAACAATTAAAATCAATTAGTTCTAGCTTTGGTTAGCACCAAACAAACGACTTAAACTATCAGTTTCAAGTCCAGTGGCAACTTACCTTTAGTTGGTGGTTTTGTTGGAGCAGCAGTGGTTGGTTTTACTGCAACAAAAAGGGATCAGGTTTAAAACCATTGAAAACCTTTGTTACCACTGTCTCAACGGTGTCTAACCTTGCGAACCTAGTGATTGCTAAGGAGCGCACACAGGAAGAGAATGCTTTACCACAATATCTTGCGAACCTAGTGATTGCTAAGGAGGGCACACAGGAAGAGTATGCTTTACCACAATAACTTGCGAACCTAGTGATTGCTAAGGAGCGCACACAGGAAGAGAATGCTTTACCACAATATCTTGTGAACCTAGTGATTGCTAAGGAGCGCACACAGGAAGATAATGCTTTACCACAATAACTTGCGAACCTAGTGCTTGCTAAGGAGCGCACACAGGAAGAGAATGCTTTACCACAATAACTTGCGAACCTAGTGATTGCTAAGGAGGGCACACAGGAAGAGAATGCTTTACCACAATACCCTGCGAACCTTGTGATTGTTAAGGAGCGCACACAGGAAGAAGATGTTTTCCATCGTGTCCTTTTACAAATTAAATCATCTACGTCGCACAGAAAGTCTTAACTAGCTTCATGTTTAGTTCTCTCATTTGAATGAATTTTTCTTATAAAGTATCCTGAACTTTATATCTTTGATGGCAATGAAAGAGGCAGCAATAACAAAAACTCATTTTATTAATTTTGCCATCGTTATCTATTAAAAGCTTTAAGATTCTTATATGGTCACGGGTTAATAATGCTACTTCTTTCTTGGCACGCAAGAAATATCTCATTTGTTTCACAACTACTAATTATGTATTTCCTTTTAATGAATACGTACCGCCAGTGTCGTGCCACGATGTAGTTGTCTTGCTAGGGTCGCATACAAGCTCAGCGTTGCTTGGGTTCTTCTCTCCTGCGGTGTAGCATACGTTCTCAATGACGCAACTACCACCCTGCAATCGTAATAAGTAAAAGATTTAATCAAAAACAATAAGTCAATGTTCAATCTTTTTTCAATCCAAGTGATTCATGAGGCCTGTGCTTATAAAATGTTTCCGCAAAATTAATCTCAAGATTCTAGAGTGCTAAGCTTTTTGATACTTCCCGGATGGGACAGATAGGCCCCGGCAGCAGTACAGTCAATTTGACTGGAACAAGTCAAGTAAAGTGTATAGAACATAACACAGTGGTGTATCGAAGCTTAAGCTCTAGTTAAAGGCTAATCGCCGGCATTTGTATTTGGATTCCGTAGTGCTAAGCAGATGAGATTCTTTGACTCCCCCTGGACAGGACACTAATCCATGGCGAGTTAGCCCCCAGCAAAAATTGGAACTATGGAACAAGTTAAATCAAGTTTGCTCAAGGACACGACACAGTGGTCTGACCGGGAATCAAACTCGCAATGAAATACTCGTTCGCTGACTCAGTTCATAAGTCCCACATTTTTTAAGATATAATTTCTCATCTTAGAACGTGATGCTAAAGAAGGAATCAACGTGTGTATAGATTCCTTTGTAAAATACTTGATGCCAAAAATACACAACATGCTTAAGTAGAACCTTTACTGAGCATGAAACGAGTTTATTTCGAAATCAAATGCGTTGTAGTTTTTAAAAAAAAGGAGGTGCTAAAATAAAAATCAGTGCGAGGACCTAAATTTTTTGTTAGATTGATTTTGTCAGGTCACCGCAAGTGCTGGTGTCTATGGAAGCCGATTTACCTCCTCCCTCTGTCAGTGCTTCATTCCCCCTCCCTCCCTCTGCCAGTGTTTTCTCCCCTCCCTCCCTCCCTCTGTCAGTACTCCTTCCCCTCCCTCTCTCTGTACTCCTTTCCCTTGTTCCCTCTGTCAGTGCTCCATCCTCCCTCTTTGTACTCTTTCTTCACCCTTTCTCTGTCTGTGCGCCGTGTTACAAGTGTTCAAAGCTACGGTTACCATAATTAGAAGAAAGTCGAAACAGAAATCCAGTCATCGTGGATGTTCATGTTGTTCACGGTTTGTTTTAAAGTGCACATAAAAAAAAATCATTATTTCAGTGGATAGACCTTGGTAAATTAGGAATAGTAGTGAAAAAAATTCTCAAAATCTTTTATGGTTCTTCAACTGATAATGTAATGAGTGGTTCCGACAAACTTGCATTTTTTAAAATCTGCTGCCAATCTTTGGATGAATTTGAGCCAAACTTGGACTAATTATCTATCTACCTCGAGATACACAAGCAGTCCTACTTTGACTAAAATACAACCAAAGTTTATGGCTTGACAGCAGATTTTAAATATTGCAAATTTGTCGGAACCACTCATGACGTCATCAGTTGAAGTCTTAAAACGTTAATATCTCAAGATACATAAAAGACTTAGACAAAATGTCTTCACCGCTACTCCTCATTTAGGAAGGTCTGTCCACTGAAGTTATAAAATTTTCACTTCATATGCACTTAAAACATCCCCCTAGCCATATGTATTTGTATTGCCGCGACGTAGGATAGTCTCACGGCATTACCTAATCAGTCACCACTTAAAGCAAACTTATATTGTCAAGTGAAATAAAGTTTCATGCAAGTGTGCAGTGGTACGTACCACTCTCTTGCAGGCGGCTTTGTCATCACACCTAAAACATCTCGAATCAAACACAACCAAAGTTTTCTTATTACTTTTGGCTTTGCCGTCATTGGATACCGAGATGTCAATCTTCAACGGACCAGCAAATTTGCGGCCTCCGGTGTACGGTATCTCCAAGTTACACATGACCTCACGGAAACTGCTGTAAGTGCTCGGTTTTTTCTTGGTTTCCTTGGTAACCCATTTGTTGTTCATCAGCTTTAACAAAAGAAATATAGGAAAAATTATTCTTAACAGTTCATTAACAAATAAGCCAACTAAAAAAGCCATTGTGGTAAAGTTGATGAGTTTAGAAATCCAATGAAACAAGAACTCTACAAACATGATTGTCTCAACGTACAATTTTAGATCCTTTTGCAAATGGCATATTTTTTCAAGAAAACAAAGCAATAGCGTCTTTGGAGGATAATCCTACTTGGACAACTTTCCACTTTTTGAGCAAATTTAGTTAGCGAATAAAAAGGCACATTTAAAGTCCAACTGCAATTGGACTTTGTTAAAATCGAAATCTGTGATCAAGCCATCTGGCTTCAATGTGAGTATCCTCAACCGGCTTCCGTGTTCATTGCAAGGCCAAAAAACTAAAGTCGTCTATTTGTTTTTGTAGGAAGGCCGGCTCTGGTACGGTTTTTCCTACTTCAACGTCTCCTTCATTTGTTTTTGCTGTGCAGCCTATAAGCAATAGCGAAATGAACAAGAAGCAAAGCGCTCGTTTAAATTCAACAAAGCATCGAATGAATACAATCAAACACAATCAGCCCTCGTTACGATCAGTTTTTGCAACAACTGAAAAAACCTAACGAGTACATGCCATCATAGTTACGGACTACGTTACTACGTGTACAGTCTCTGTTTCAGGTGTTAATGAAAATGTTTTGACTCGGCTTGCCACTTGTTGATATGCATCTCAAAACCTTTTGTATTTTGTGCACCTTCAGGACTAGTAAATAAAAAAAAACGACGAACAAAGACCTACAACAATGGTTTCATAACCACTCCCTAGATTAACTATGGTGTCACATAGCTATAACAAAGATAACAAACATGTAACATAGTTTAATTAGGTGACTATAAATTCCTCCTAACTAATTGAATAGGTATTGCTAACTACCTCGAAAATTGGTTTGGAAAAACTGGGGCTTTGTGTTTCACTGGCTTTTCAAACACTCAAAAATTGCCCGCCGGCCTCGAGGTTTTATCCGTTTTCTAGTATTCAGAAATTCATTGAAACACTTCGCCCTTGTTTTCAAATATCACGAGACTTTTTCAAATTAATTTTCAAACAAAACAAAACAATCTTCGTTTGCCAAAATTAGAGTAAAATGGAACAAATTTATGCTTAGTGAAAAGGAGCCCGCTTCCAAAAAATGCTCAGCCCTGTTGGCTTGGGTTTTTTGTAAGGTTTATCTCTTGATAGGTTAGTAATTTTCTAAGATGTCTCAGGGCACAAACAAGTTAACAGAGAAGACAAATGAGGGTTTGTTTGCACAAGAGACACGAAAGTAATTAGAGTATCTTAAATATCACTCAGGTTTGTACACGTCTATACCCACCAAGCATTTGCTCATGTGGCAGGACAGCTTGTCATTCTCCACATAACCATCGCCAACAATAGATATTTTTTTGCAGGGCCACTTCTTGACATCACAGGTCGGTAGCATCGCCTCTAGTTTAGGGGGTTTTGTTATATCCTTACTGCAGTCCTCCTCATAAAAGCCAGCGTTGCAGGAACATTTACCCTTGTTGCACGTTCCATGGCCGCTACAGTCCGCTGGACACAAAACATCAAGTATCTCAGCCGTCGGTTTGGTGGAGTTACCCTTGTAGTTCTTCGGGTTACGAAGCACTGCGTCCTTACACGCCATTACTAGCATTTCATAGGATGGCCCCGTGAGCTCCAACATGTCTGACGCCTAGATTATGGAGAAAACAAAACAATAGCAGATAACGGTTATGAGAATAATAATATTAATTCTAAAGAAAATAGTGCTAACGTTATTGAGTTTGTACAAAAGTTGTTCATTGTCATGATATATATTGAGAAGAACTTATACTTTATCAAAACGTTTATGTTGGATTATGAATGCACCCTTGGGTATGCAATCAGTTAAGCCCCAGGTTTAACACAAAGTCTTTGTTAAAAAGTAGTATTTACAAAAAAAAAACAAACAAGTAAGCTCATACAGAAATGTTTTCAAACAAGTTACAATATTTACGCAAGACCTTCTCCCTCGGGGAAAATACGCCACGCACAAGTAAAGTCAATATTTTTAAAACAATGGAAAGTCAGAACTCATAATTAACTATTAAGGGTTATGGA
>JAOBAT010099102.1:0-16197 GCA_026413305.1 Hydrozoanthus tunicans
TCCTCGTGTCCTCTTACGTCATAACCATTTTCTAAAATTGTCTAGAAACACGCGCGATGCTGTTTTATTCCCTTAGTCATATCCACTTTCATCAAGCGCTTTTTGGTAAGGAGCTTTTGTTTCATCAAATGCTTCTTTACTTGACGATATGTTTGACAATCTTCGGTTAATGTTTGCTGGTATGTTTTAAGTATCGCTGGGGATGGTTGCTTAGTTTGTGGACATAGATGAGTTTGTTGTTTGCTTTCAGACGAGATGAGAAAGGAAGTTTTACCATTGTAATCGCAGTATTAAACGTATGTTACAAGGCAAGTTGCAAAACATTGAGACCAAACTATCAGATCAAAAATTGTTGTTAGATTTTAATTTCCTTTCACGTTCGTTCAGCGATTGTAATCGACCGATATTTTTCGTAAATTGATGAAACAGTCGTGAATGGAGGCTAAAAACTCTTGACTGGTGGTTTAATAATTGTACATTGGAAAAAGTCATTTCAGAGGTCATTCGAAAGGATAAAAGTGAAAGTCTGTGCTATGTTCTTTTGTTCCGCACTTACTCGTTTTGTGTAACACCCGCGCGTCGTCTGTAAGATTGCCCCGACTTTCCTGTTAGTAATGGAGCCACGTTTTCCAACACTGTCTGATTCGTAATAGCTTTATAGTCTTCGTGCTCCACTATGCAGTTTATTTCTTCTTTTGACCCATCAAAGACTAGCTTTCCTTGCACGTGCACAATTTCCTTGCAACAACGATGCTCTAACGCTCAGCTTAAACTGCGTGGTTTGCAGTGCAAACAATGAAGAACAATGCTTATTCCTGCAATGAAACTACTCAAAAACTACCTAAAGGTAAATGTTGTTTGGAAAATATTAATATCAGTACCTTCTCTTGGCAATACTTATTTTTTAGTGAAAATGTGACTTCAGACAATTTAGTCTCCCCATGGTATACAATCAATTATAGCAAAACTTGGCAACCACCAAAGTTTGTGTGGGTAGTGTTTTTCCTTTTTTTCTCGTGATATGAGAAATTTTGTAAATTTGGTTATGTATTAGGCAAACTGGAGAGAGAACATCAAATTCAAAGGCTAAACTTTCATTTTTACCACCTTTTCTCAAAATTTAAAAGTCAGTTTGATTAAAAATTGTATAAAATATATGGAATTTGGTACTTTGCTTGAGAAAATATTCATTGCAAGGGAACTTCAACATAATTTAAACAAACTATTTGACTTTAAATTGAATCACTCTAAATTGTGCCCTGTGCATTTTAAATAACTCATTTAACAACTCCAATATTCATTGAAAACTCTTGAATAGCAATTAATTATTACAATATACGTAAGTGTAGTATAGGGCTAAAAAAACTATATTGTCAGCAAATTACTAGCGGGACTTCTGGCAAGATTTGTCATGATTTTCTGATGCGCTTGGCTGGGAGAACAGAACAACTTTGGCAATTCCACGCATCTGGCTCCTTCTTTATTCCTTCTTTAGGGCACAGGCCCTGTCGAATTCAATCATATTGGTTTGGGTTGATATCTTGCACTTTGAGCATTTCCAGCTGTCTCGGACGTCTTTGACTGAAACAGAGTATAACTGTTGTCAGGAGTTTATATCTTTTTAAAGAAGGACAGCTATTTTTAATGATATAATTTATGGATCCTTATTAAGAAATTATGAAAGATTGGTTTCAGTGGAAGTATCTTTGGCTAAAATGCTGGAGAAAAATAATATCATGTTGATTTGTTTATTTAAATGTTTAATTTATTTAAGTTTAGCGACTGGTAAAATGATTCTTGAAACCAATAAAGGCACAAAGTAATCCCATTCATATTTTTGAAGAAAAGATTATCCAATAATTCAAATTTTCAAAAACCTAATGCTACAGCAAAATTATTATTTTCTCCTCAGAGTGCAACACTTATGGGTTAAAAAGTTTTTATTAAATTTTAACTCTAAGGCAAAAATTGTTATGTTTGTTTGCTGTACTATACATGGTTCGATCAACTGCCATACATTTCTTTAATTGAAATGCTGAACAAAATCCTATGGTGTGACCAATCAAGTAAAAGCTAGCCCCTCATGCTCAATGCCATACTTCATGGCTGCCGTCTGTACTGTTTTTTTATGAAGCTGCTCCACCAGGGAGGGGAAATCTTTTTTTCGACCACAGATTTTCTTGAATTTTGAGGCAGTCAGCCTTCTTTTTCTAACATCATGCCATCAAGTCTTGGTTTATTCGAAATTGACTGTTTTCTCTGCAATAAAGGGTTGCTGATAAGACAAAACACTGTCTTTTGCTACAGTTCCAAATTTGCTTTCTGTATATTCCAACATGCCCTCTGAACTCAACAAATGGGAAAATTGTGTGTGTGAAAAATCTATTTTGCATTTTACTTGAAATGACTCAACAAATGTATTGAATGGAAACTGCCTTAATGGATTATACAAGTTGCTCTGTACACCATAAATTGAACATGCAGCCCTATTTTTACTTGCTGGCTTGAGCTCTGGTCGTCTAACTATGGTAGAGTCATTTGTTTTTGGTCTGATACCACTTGCTCGGGGCTTATGCCATTCCTGTGGGAGAGACGTTTTCGATGGCAACTCCGGAAAAGTACTTAAACCCAGCATTCTGTAATGTGCAATTTCAAAAAGCATTGCAATTTTATGGTTGCAAATCCCTTGCCCAGACTTACAATAGCAAAGTGCTTTAATGCTTTTCCATCATAAAACACAATCTGCAAATGAAAAAAAAGTTTATAATCAACATAAAACTGAGCTCCCAACCGTGTTCTTCCATGTTTTAAAAGTGAGGCATTACCACGTTAAGAAGATGTATGAGTCATTGAAAGTCAGTTGTCATATTTTGTACCTTCAAGCGGTGAGACTATTCACTTTTCTTGAGCGATTTGTAACATCTTGCTCTGTCATGCACTGTTGAAGCTTCTTGATCAGCAACGCCAACTACCTCACACAGAAAAAAAATTGCTTACACTATAAGTTCATGGATTGCCACCGCTCGGACATGCTTAAAAGCTACACAAAAAAAGCTCTGAAAATAAAATCACTAAAAGGGCGGAAAAATGAATAATCGAAGTACAATTACAAAATTGTCACGCGCGTTGGTCAAACTTACCCTCGAATTCTTTGATAAATCTTTCGTGATGAAACTTATATCCTTTTACCAAACCACTCTCAGGGCCTTTTCCCGCTTTTAACGAAAATGTGAACATTATAAAAACTAAATTCGGGCAAGAATTTTAGCGATCTGTGCTATATTATCGAAGAATCACTAGACGAAAAGGAAGTGTTCGCAACCGCCATCATGAACGAATGTTATGCGTTGCTAGCCTCCCTTTGAATCCAACATGGCTGCTGCGCGAGAGGGGAGAATTGCTGGTTAAAAATGATCCCATTCTCTTTTGGTTTGATGTTCTTTAGTAGGACAGGTGTTTTCGCTGTTTTGAGGTCTTAATGTTTGGAATGTGTCGGGATATTAAAGCCTATGACTCTTGTTGCCTTGACAGGAGATGTTTGCAGGTTAAATTGGTACCACTCTCATTTGTTCTTAGACTTTTTTATTGGACTCAAGTTACGGATGTAGCCATATTCTGTGAGTGAAATAAAGTAAAAAAAATAATGATTATTAGCAAGTTTTCTAAGATTATCTCAATGTTGAAAAGGGGCAATTTTCACATAAAGCTGAGGACAATGCCAAGAACCCTAAGGGAACTTGGCAAAAGTGAAACAGACGTGTGTGGTGAAAACAAAAGTGTTCATTTAGCAATTTGTTAAAAAAATCTTACCTTTATCCGATGGTCTTTTCTCAGCCATTTTCTAAAGAAAAAAAATATAGGTACAGCACATGAATAAAGAGCGTGTAGTGTTGTAGTTGCATATGTTCCCAAGTTTCAATTCAAAGTTTATGTTATATGTGTATATTTGTGTTAACTGAGATGAATATTATTGTTTTGCAAGCTTTGTAAAGTTGTCATAGACTGTTAAGTTGCTCTTCTTGTAATCCTAAACTGCAAATGTATAGTGCACCTTTATGCTATACATTTTAGCAATCAGACAAGTGAGTATTTCTCGATAAGGAATCTAGTCTTTTCTCCTCTTGTAATCTGTATAAAACTGACTTACTGTATGCTTGAAGTCTTTCTAGGGTCATTGGCTCTATACAATGTCAAACCCAAGCTTTTTTAATAGTTACTCCTTGACGTTTGTGGATATTCAATGCCCATGCCCGCTTTAGTGGTAGTTGCTGTCTTTCACATTTTTCTCCTAGATTTTGAGAGGCTTGCGTTATTGGGCAAATCGGAACACATCGTGGGAAATGGATTGATAAGGTAGGTCCATTACAATCCCCATCAAACTGAACAAGAACAGCAATAGGCAGTGTATGGGGAGTTTGATCTTCAGCATACACAAAATCTAGTGCAGTTCCTATTGCTCCATTACAAAGACCTACTTAAGTCCAAATGTTCATAGTGAGCATAACTCTGGCACCTTTTGCTAGGTATATGACAGGTTCCAATCCTCCCATTTTATCGGCACTAAGTGTTTGAGCACCAACACAGTGACGAGCTTTAATCATTGCTTTTGGCCGGTTTAGACTTTTTAATTTCATCATTTATTTCAGCAACTTTTGACTCCAGATAACATTATCTTACTGATGACATTTGGAATTCTTCAATATTTTTTACATTTTCGGGAGTTCGAGATAGCAATGTATGCCAATCTGCTACTGTGGATTCACCATTCCTTGCTCTCATGAGAAGTTCTCTAGAGCTGTCTTGATCATTACTGTTGCCATCAACTATATGATTTACGGTCAATGTGACAACTTGTTTGAAGTTGTTGCCAAGCAAAACCTTTCAGTTCAGACAGCCTTTTGGAGCCAATTGGAAGTTTCAGAAAGGAGTGCAGTGTCAGTCCATTGACATTTAAAGAGGCTTTACCAGTGTATGCTAAAACTTGACTGTTTTCCATTAGAACATTTCTTACAGCATCAATAAAAAGCTCTTTCCTGATTCTGCTATGCCTTTGATGAGAAGGCTTAATGGCAACTTTGTGTTCTGCTTGTAGTGATTTAAAATAATACGGTATGCTAGCAATTGATCTTTACTAAATCTTGGAATATCTATTATTCTAGATGGAATTTGCCAATTGATTTCAATTTCATTCTTTTTAGTATTTTTCCAGGAAGTTGCGGAATGTAAATCTTTGTCCTCAAAATATATACTACAATCATGCCAATAACCCTCTGGAGCTATAACTGACATATTTTGTTCACTATTTGCACCTAACTCCTGCAAATTCAGTTCTGAAAACAACATCCATTCTTCCTTTTCTTCCTCAATGTGATCAGTGTTTTGATCATCACTTTGAATATCAATGACTGCCTTCAGGGTATTTAACTTAATATTCCCAATCAGGAACATGGTTCTTGCCACAGTCACTTGACAGAAAATTCATCCAACATGTTTTGTAAGTTTCATCACACTTTTCAAAATTATCCCAAGCATTGTCTGGGACTTGCTGCCAAGGTTTATATTTCAGCAGTTCGTATTTACAGAGCAGTCCATAATGCTGATTTTGTGGATTTGATGAAAATGTGGGGTACGTCTTCACTATGACAGGCCGCTTCCTTTTTTCAAGTTTTGAGTTTTTTAAAACTAAAGTTTAGGTAAATTGCAAAAAGTTATAATCTAGAATGTCTGGAAATGTCTTGATGAACCTTTCTCGTTCAGCATAAATATCAAGCATAGATGCAACTGTACAATAATCTTTATTCCCAGAAACTTGAACTCTCCGTGAACCATCAAGAGATGCATTTACTACTTCATGTGTTGCACTCACACATTTAAGTGATAATAAATGGTACATAACCTCTTGGATGGAATAATCTCTTTGCCCTACACTTTTGATCATAATTTGCTTTAAAACATTTTGAATGTCACTTGTATCAGATATTTTACTGATAACCTTAGTGAATGTATTATTTAGCACCAAAGATGCTTTTTGCCCCTTAGATGCATTCTAAACATGCCTGATAATCTACAATAATTTGAACATCACAATTTGCTCGCCAACCTTGTAGTTGCAATGGCTGATGGCGGTTTAACCTAGAGTCATTTCACTTAGTGACAATTGTTGCTTTAAACTATGTTTGACCTGATTTGCTGTTAAAAGGCTCAAAATCTATTCTTGTTTTATGACAGTTTTCAAAAGGAAATTTGAATCTACAGCTTAATTCACTTTTGCTTTCTCTTAAGCAATACTTAGTGCTGCATGTTGTATGCCTCTCAATACAATTCAATAGATTCACATAGTCTTTTTCTGTCTGATTGTGTTTTAGGGACAAATAGGACGTCGGTATGGATGAGTGTCTTGTTTTGGAACAACCTTCATCCGGAGAGCATGGTTTCCAAGTTAATAAAAAGTCAACATATTGACAAACCACAGACTCAGCTTTTATACCATCAATCTTTTTACTTTCTTACTCTCTCATTTCTTCTTCTGACAAATTTCCTTTCTGTTCATTAATATACTTTGAAGCCAAAAAGCCTTGTAATGTAGGTCAATGTTCAGTTAAGCTACTCCATGGCAGTGTATTGATCCTCTTTGAACTGCATATTCATACCTGTACCAGTGCCAAGAAGCCCCTAAAGACTCTTCTAACCAATACTTGACAAAACGATCGATTCGCTCAGTAAAAAACAAATCCAGAATGTGTGGATTCTCAAAAACATTTTGCTGTCTGGTTGCTGGTGATATGTTTTCTGATTGAGAGTCACTAATAAGTTCATGAAATTCTGGCCAATGATATTTAGCACATGACAATGTGAAAAAAATTGTAGGAGGTCCTGCTTGAGCAATTGTAGCCCGTAAATCTTCTTGGGCTTTCTGCCAATAACTATTACTACCAGTCACATTTTTAGTATAATGCATAAGCTTGGACATCAATGTAGAATACGTGTTTGATTGAAGCGTTTCTTGAAGTTGTTGAACAGTTAACTTTGCATCACCAGGGTTTTGTTTCAAAAAAATATTTCCCTGACTAAGAAGTCTGTGCCTCTGAATCATATTGAAAACCCAATAAGCAAATCGTGGATGACTTGCAAACTTATAATTCCAGGTTCCATTATTGCATTCAGCAAATTTGATCAAATGTTTTATCTTGTCCCCAAGAGTAACATTACGCAAAGTATCTGAATTGGTAGGGTCTCTTTTAGCATCTGGAAACAGAGTAGGAAGTGCCAATGTTGCCAAAAATTCAATTTCAAATACATTCAGGGGATTTGATTTCCTAGATGGCCAACTAAGTTTGGGCTTTTGTAATAACTCATCGGTAATCAGCTGTTTTATGTGACTTTAACGGTACAGGGTTGAGAATTGTACTACTCAGTTCTGTCTCTTTGTTCAATGGTATTTCATTAACATCTAGAGGACCCCCCGTCGGGACCAATTTCATCATCTTTGCTATTTTCGGTACATTCGATTGTTTGCAGCTTACTTGGTATGCCGTCAGATGGCAAGATCGCCAGATAGTCATAATCAGTAGTGATATACTTATATACAAGGTTATGTTGAATTAACCATTGGAGAGCTCAGCTAACTTTTTCTCGTCTGACTGTCAGATTTTAAAAGGGTATTGTCTTTGCCCTTGACAGACACAACTATTACTGGCAACTCACTAGGATATCTAGGCAACGAATTTGCTAGCTCCTGGATATCTTGAGAAAAGTTAACACAGTGTCCTTTGTATGCCTTTTGCCCATCTGGTTTTGTATAAACAGATATTATTGGAAAAAAACGGGCTATGAGCATTTCCTCTAATTGAGTCAAGTTTTGTAATTCTTTTGGCACTGGTGAAGGAGTTGTGTTATTCTCAGATGACATTTTTTTTACCCCTTCCCTTTACACGTGAACATCTTGAACAGATATAAGGAGTTTTCTTTTTACCTCTTGCGGATAATGGCCATGCCTCATGACAAACTTCACATTTATAAATCTTAAACTTTATCGAATTATGGAACTTTTTCATGTTTTTGATAGCCCAATCCTGCATATGAATTGGTCCATTTTTCGTACTGTCAAATTGGGCTAAAATGCTTTTCTGTCAATATTAGCATTTAAAACTTGATCCACTACATTTGTAGTTTGAATGCTAAGTGCATTCAGACTCACCAGTTCTGCCCTTTGGTTACTTTTCTCATTAGTGCTTTTCTTCTCTCTGTATTTCCTCATGTATTCTTTCTTTTTTTCTTTTCTAGACAATTTTTCATGTTCTGTTTCCTGAGCTTTGTGAATCTTTCTTTAACTTCTCATGTATTCTTTTTCTTTCACTTGTCGAGAAAGTTTTTCTCTTTCTGTTTCCTTGGCTTTTTTGGCAGCTTTATAAACCCTCGTGTAATCCCTTTCTCTAACTTGTCTAGAATTTTTGTCTTTTTCAATTCCCCCAGACACATTTTGCTGCTTATTTTTTCGCTTTTTTTCGCTTTGTGCTTGGTCATTAGTAGCAATATCTGTTCTTTTTCTTTTGCTAGGCATATGAATCTTTTTATCATCTGATGCCTGGCATTTTTTGTGTTCTAATTCTCGATGCTCTGGTGGTGACATAAATGGAACACTGTCATCATTTATATAGTGATCTTGAAATTGAGAAGAATTTTCATAGACAGCAAATTACCATCCATTTGCAAAGGCATTAACAATAGTTTGGAAAGAATCAAAAAGTTGAGCGCAATACACATAGGGGGGCTGAGGGAAGCAATTGTGCACCTACCATTGTTGTAAGTATGTCACCCCTGACCTAAAAACTTTTAAGGTTCTATGTATCCATTGTAATATAGTTCACATTGAGTGGTAGAATATACACTATATACATCTTTTTATATGTGAAAATAATAACAGTTGAGATACTAGTTGCCATGTCTTTACACTTCATATCAGCCAGGAGCTAAGAAGTTAACTGAGAAACACACGCATTTCAAGGACTCAAATAAGCCTTTCGAACATTTTCATTAAGGTACGTCAAATACAAGGGTTTTCTGTTTACCAAACTAAACAGCTTCAAATGATCCAAGACATAAGAACCAAAACAACGAGGCTGAATGCCATATTTTCGAAAAAAAGCAAGGTCTAAAAATTGAGAAAAAACTTGCTTATAGGAGTCTTGAGAATAATAAAGATAACCTTTTAAGGAAAAATTAAGAACATCTGATTGAAATGGAAATATTAAAAAAAAACTGGCAGATGTCAAAAATTCCAGATTTGGAAAACAGCCCATACTCAACAAAAAAATCTGCTCTTTCGTTTAAGGCACCAAGGCTGGTTTGGAGTTGACAGTCTAACTAGTTGGATGACTTTTCTTGACTTGTGAAAATACTTGCTTAACCTCATCCAACTCGGTAACTATCATCTGTCTTGGATCATCTCCGTCAAATGCACTGGACCAAAGAAAACAATGCTCTGGTGCACAGCCTCGACATCATCACGCTTTGGCCACTGAAAGGTGTTTGCCTCTTCACCACCATGAAGATATTTGAATTTGATGAAACCATTTCTCATCTTCTCGACAGCTCTACCAAAATAGAACTGTGTAACATAATCAACAGCGTAATGCTTTCCAACTTTTATATCTTCAATAATTGGTAGTGTTGATTGCTTGGACCTGTCGAAGACAAAGACTTAGTTTCGTTCGTCTGCCGGTGTAACTAATTATCCTAGATGATCGCTCACGTACGGGGCAGTACGTATGTTTTTCCTCGCGTGTTTTTAAATTTACTTATTTTAAGGATTTTAATTGTTGTCGTTTGTGTTGTTTTATATTTCTACTACCGCCTTTTTAAGTCAATAAAGTTTTCTTTGATGCACTTTTATTTCTATTACAGCTTTCAGTTTTTTTTTTATACAACTAAAAATGGTTAAGATCAGTTTTTAAAAGACTCTAACTCGAGTTTCTGGGTTTTCACCCGTCGTCAGAGAGTTAAAATTCTAAAATGGTGTATATGATTGATTCCGTGGGACACCAGCGGTGGCATAAGACAATAGCCTATTGTGGTGTTGTAAAAAGGCTATTGTGTCTAAAAATAAAATACTATAAAATTAGAATACTATAAAATTTAAGATATAGGCAGGTTTGATTGAAATTTTGCAGTTTTTATAAAGGAATGCTGTCTTGTGTCTGCACGCGGAAGCGAGTTCATTACGTTGAGTATTCCTAGTTCTGGATGGTATATGATATAGTATTTTTCCATTATGCGTAGCTGGCATCTTTTTGTTTTGATTGTCGTAGGATTTTGCTTTGTGCAAGATTTCCCATTCGATTTTAAAATCTTTTCCTTGTCCTTTGAGATCCCAGATGTGTTTGCTTAGCTCGGTGCTGTTGCGTTTGGGTTTGTTTTTGAAAGATGATTTGTGTCCGTTGTACCGTTCTTTGAACTAGTTCTTTGTCAGTCCGATATAGGTTTCCGTGGTTGACTTGTTGTCGTTGGTTGTGGTCACGGTAGCCCTGTAGATGATCGATTTCGTGAGACAGTCGCCGCCCAGGGGGCATTCGCTGGGTTATCTGCAATTGCAGGTTTTCTGTTTCTTGCGTTTGTTGCTGTTGGCGCTGTTTTCGTTAGTGTTGTCACTGTCTTCGTTGTTGTTGTCGGTTGTGTTGTTTTGGTAGATTTTTCTGTTGTGGCCTGCGATGATGTTTTGTACGTTTGGCATGCAGCTGTAGCTGAGCTTTAAGGTGTTGCTGTTGAAAATCCTTTGCAGCGGGTGCTCGGGAGGGAAGCTCTGCTTTGCTATCTTTGTGAATTCTTTTCCTATGTTTGTACGGACATTGCTTGAGAAAGGGGGTTTGTACCACGTTATATTTCTTGCTCTGCTCTTTTTTGTTTGTTCCTTTTTTTTGCTGGTATTTTAGCTCGTGTTGGTAGCCCCTTTTTCGTAGGGCCTCCTGGTACGGTGGTATTGCTTCGTTGAATATCGCTTCGCTGCTTAAAAGCTCTGACAGCCTTTTATTAATTGCTTTAGGAATATTCTTTGTGATGCACGGGGGTGGTTTGATTGGGCTTGAACGTAGGCTGCAGTGTTGTTAGGTTTTGTGTATGGTGCGAAGCTGCTTCTGGGTAGATTTAAAGTGACGTCAAAGAAGTTAACTGGGTCGAGGTTTGCTTCCACTGTAATTTGCAGACCGTTTTCCCTGAAAACTGTACAGAGGCTTTTCTTTATCTTTTCGACGTTGTGGGGGCTTGCCTTGAAAGCTCCCAGGCCGTCATCTCTGTATAGGCCGATGTTGCTGCCGTGCTTCCTTCCTATCATTGATAATAAATACCCGCCGACCAGCTCACAGGTTTCTGCACCATCATAGCTGCCCATCGTGACATCGAACAGGTTTTTTGAGCCTGACTTTCCCCATTCAAAGAAACTTTCACTTGCTTTTCTGTTAAGGGGAAATGGTGTTATGGTGACACCAACATATTTCATTTTTCATATTACATGTTTCATTGTGTTGAAGAACAGCTGCAGGCCACAGTTTTGCTAAATACCCACTAGAAAACCCAAGTTCATCATCACTTGCTTGAGATGCTTTTAGGATGGGGATGATAAACTTATCCAGGAATTCGAAGAGAAACAAAACTTCAACTTGGATCATTGGACAGGAACTGAGCTTAATGACACTTTGCCAGACTGTATAATGACTATCTGACTTTGGTAGGCGCTGTAGAATATACTCAGCGAGTTGAAGAAATGCTTTACCATGCTGTAAATACCACTGAAGGGTCTCAAAGAAGTAGGTCCATCTTGTGTCAACAAATGACTGTGGCAGCGGTTCTTTGTTTCAAATTCCAGAAGAAAATGACTTGTACTTGCTTGGACGTTTGTGATGAAGCCAAGAGACTTTGTATAGCATTTGTAATACATGGTTGTTGTTCATGTCACCCTTAGCCGCAGAGCCTGCTGGCACATCCTTCTTAGCATAATATTTAAAACATGAGGGTAACATCCCACAAAAAACATTTCTCTACCAAACAGTTTACTATTGTTCACAATTAAGCCATTAAACTTGCCTTTTTGAGTTGATGCATTGTCTCCAACTACCCCTGTAACATTAGAAACACTAAATATGTTCTTAAGTACATGAAAATCAACTTCTGACTGATGTTTACCAGACCCACTAGCCACAAGGCTATTTGTAAGAACATAAGCTCTCGGCTTGTTTTCCTCTGTGCACCAAGTGTGCACACCAATAATGTCTTTCTTCCCCTCCTTTGTTTGAATCGTCACTCCATATTTGAAAATCTGACTTGCTTTTTGCAAATCTTTTACACAAAATTAACTTGTCAGCTTCCCCTAACAAAACATTCCACTCAGATAGAGTACTTGGGGATACAACTAAATTTTTGGGGGGACTGGTACTAAAAAGGATATTGAAAATTAAATGCAATGTCAGTGGCATTTTTTGGCTAGATAAAAGGCACGCATGTTGTAAGTATTTCATGCATGCCATGAACATCACTGTTCTGTGGTTTGCCTCATTCCTACCATAGGCAAATGTATCCACAAGCGAAAACGTTTTAGGTACTATAGTTTTCACTTTCTTTTTTAGTTTTGTAGAAGCAGCTCTTGTGCCCCTGAGTTTGTTACTGCTTGTAACATTTGTTTTCTTTTTCAAGGCCCTGTTCTGTTGTTTGAGAAATACTGTAAATAAAAATGCATTGTGTGTAATTAGTATATGGGTATTATACTACATGTTATTAGATAAGTAAACATAGTTTAATAACAAAAGTTTTATAATACGTTTCTACATTTCTTGTAGTACTGTCATAGTTTTAGATCGACACATTAGCACATCTGCTTAGTTATAGTTAAAGATCTCATGAATCTGTTGTTACCTGTTATAATTTGTTTTGTGTATAAATGAAATAATGTACTGTTGTTATTAGCTTTTTCAGTTTAATAATACACTGGCCCCTTATACTAAAGCCATTCTTGTATTAACATAATTATATTATATTATATTATATTATAACTAATATAATCTAATTCTGAAATCAAGTAGCAGCAGTAAATTTTCATTGC
Source organism: Hydrozoanthus tunicans (assembly GCA_026413305.1). Classification (NCBI taxonomy): domain Eukaryota; kingdom Metazoa; phylum Cnidaria; class Anthozoa; order Zoantharia; family Hydrozoanthidae; genus Hydrozoanthus; species Hydrozoanthus tunicans. The sequence goes on from JAOBAT010099102.1 coordinate 13,088, forward strand.
TCTGAAATATATTCTAATAAAAACTGGTGTTTCAACAGATTTATTGGTTGAAATTTCTTTTTTAAACTTAATTGCACAGTAATAAAACTTTGTTCACAATTTTGTGCAGATTTCGAGAAACATTGCACTAGTTTGTTTATGCAGTCAACATTGACTTCACAAGTTATAAATGAGAGTGTTATAAACTTTTTTCTTTACTTTTTTTCACTTGTAATTTAATTGTAAGTAAATATTAAAAATACTTTCATTAGAATAACATATTTTGAAATTATCTAAATATTGCAGTGGTTGTTATTATAATTGTTCGAGTTTTAACAGACCTATCACATTACTAGTAATCACATTCGGTAAAGAGATCTGCTAGTTTTTGTTTCAGAATTATATAAGAATTAGTGTTATATTGCACTTGTTATATTTGCTATTAGTATGATACTTATAAGTGTAGAATAATATCAGTTACAACAAAATTCATTTAAAATAAAAGTCTGCAATTTGGATGAAAGCACAAATGAGTTTAGTTTTTCTTAAGGCCCATTTACACGAGCATTTTTTGCTTGACAAGTTTACCTTAACAAGAAAAAATTGCTCGTGTAGATGGACAAAAGTGGACAAATTTTTCTTGTCAAGGAAAAGTTGGTATGCTAGCTTTTCCTTGACAAGGAAAATTTGTCAAGTCTAAAATTTGCTCGTGTAGACGGACAACAAGGAAAATGTGGCAAGAAAATGATACCCAGGCGCAACTGAAAACTTGTCAAGGAAAACTTGCTCGTCGTCTACACGAACACGGAAATCTGTCAATGGAAATTTATAAAGGAAAACTTGTTGATCATTTGCACGAGCAATGAAAATGTCAAGGAGGAGAAACTTTTTTCTGCTTTTTTGCGTCTTTGCTTTCAAAGAGTTTGTAGGAAAGATTTCAGCGATAAAAAAGCTGAAAATAGCCGTGTCTGCAGTGAACATTTTATCTCAGGTTAGTAAAAAGCTGTGTTCCTTGAAGATGTTATGTTTGGATTGAGAAAAAGCAATATAGTTTTTGAATAATGAAAAAGGTCACCAGGTCACGAATAATGGCCACGTGTTTACAAAAGTGATTTGTCATTAGGTTTACAATTAAAAGTTGGCGTATGATTGTTTTCCTTCAGGTCAACCAGCCGAACTGCTTGATAGAACAAACCCAGATTGGGCTCCAAGTCAGAAGCTCGGACACAAAAACAATTCAGAAGATGACATAACATTAGTGATTGTTCGAAATGAACGAGCGCGGCAACGAGAGAAAAAGAGGAAATTTGTTGGAGAATTAGCGACTCGGGTCAAAAAACATTAATCGAAAATCAGGGCTGGACCAAGCTCAGAAGCCTCAGGCGTTGAGACTGCAAAGTTTCTACTGAAATTAAAGAAAAAAAGCTCTCGTGTTAAATTTTGCCAAAAAAACATCTTACAGTTAGATCATAACCATGAGGCGAGCAAAAAAACATTTCAGTTCACTTATCGCTCGCCCAGTCCAAGTGTAATAACTTGTCTTCATTATATCCTGGAAAAAATCTTCTCTCCATTTTTTTTTCCGAATGCAGATAATATTCAGTCAAAGTAAAACTAAATAGTAAAATGAACGAGGCCCAAGTTAATTTTGTTGATTCTTTAAAATGAAATAAAGGGAATTTTAGGCAAAAATAATAACAGTGCAAAAGTAAAAATCAAAGTATTAACAAAACATTTATTTATATTACAGTGGATACAGAAAATTCCAACAGAACTCAAGGCACTCAAACAAACATGGAAACAAAGAGCCAACTCTGCCAGACTGACCTCTCCATGGAGCTCATGGAGAAAAAAGAAAATTATGTACATCATTTGACATCTGAACGAAAACAGTTTTAGGGGCAATGATGAAAAGACAAAATTTTATACTGGGATCTCAAATTTTGTGTTAGATACACAGCTGAACGAAAGCAGTTTTAGGGGCAATGATGAAAAGACAATATTTTATACTGGGATCTCAATTTTTTTACTGTTAATCAATGTATTTAATTTTGTGGCACCACATGTAAAAAATACTACCAAAAATGCACTTCCCCAGTTTCAAGAGTTTCTGTTAGTACTAATTCGGTTAAAGCTTAATGTTCCGTTGCAGGACTAGGCTTATAGATTTAATATTTCTGTATCTACAGTATTTAGAATATTTGACAAGTGGATAAATGTAATGATTTTTAGACTAAAAGTTTTAATTCACTGGCCAGGTCGACTCAAAGTGCAAGAAACTATGCCTGCAGTTTTCCAGCAGAATTTTGGAAATCGAGTTGCTGTAATATTAGATTGCTTTGAGGTGTTTATAGAACGACCATCGAGCTTAATTGCCAGAGCAATGACATGGTCAAACTATAAACACCACAACACAATTAAATTTTTAATAGGCATAACTCCCCAAGGTCAAATATCTTTTATTTGTAAAGCCAGGGTTGGAAGAGTCAATGATAAGTATCTTACAGCAAAAAGTAACATTCTAAATAATCTTCTTCCTGGTGATGTGGTGCTGGCAGACAGGGGTTTTGACATAGCTGATAGCGTTGGCTTTTACCAAGCTCAGCTCCACATACCAGCTTTTACAAGAGGCAAAAAACAGCTATCTGCCAATGAAGTTGAACAAACTAGAAAAATAGCCAATGTTAGGATTCATGTTGAACGTGTTATAGGACTTGTCAGAAGGAAGTACACAATACTGCAAAGCATATTACCAATACAGCTGGAAACATCAAAGCGAGGTGAGACATTGTCTCCAATTGATAAAATTGCTATCATTTGCTGTGCTTTGACCAATCTTTCAGGTTCTATTGTACCTTTTGCGTAAGTTGAAACAATGATTATTTTTTATTATTTTCAGCTGCACGAATGTTATGGTTTAGCAAAAATATTAATTCACATCACCTGCCTGAATAAAACTAAATGATTGGTGTACACTTAAGCCAAATAAGGAAAATCAATCTTTATGAGAAGGGAGGGGAACTTTTGTATGCCATACACGATCCTCTCAGTAACTAATAATAATAATAATAATAATAATAATGGTTTATTATCAGCGTATCCACAGGGTGGCTCTTCATCTGATAACTACC
>JAOBAT010099113.1:3647-16195 GCA_026413305.1 Hydrozoanthus tunicans
AACCATTAGGAGAATACGTTTCCTTTCCTACTCTTTAAAACTCCTTGGCACGGCTGGCGTACTTTTTGGTACATGGGGTGCGCTATTGAAGTTCTCCCCAGAGTGGAGCCCTGGGTATTTTGCATTCGCTTCCCTCATCGTACTGGGCTTCGTCCTATTCATATATTACTCTTTTCACTCGAAGTTTAAGGTAAGCACAAGTTACAAATTTTAGTTGACAAGTCACCAAAAATGCTAAAGTAACCATTAAAGTTTGGTTCACACTAGCGACGGAAGCAGAAGCGGAGACGGAGACGAAAGCTACCAGTTACTTCGAAGTGAGAACCGATGCAACGGAAACGGAAGTCTTGTGAATTCAAAAATGTGGATGAGGGAGGTTTTTTGCCGCCATTTTTGCAGGAATTTTTGCCGAGGGACTGATAAAGAGCATTTTCATTTGATCATCCTTCCGTTTCTGCTTGCACTTCCGTTATTACTGGTTCACACTACAAACTAGACAACAGAAGCAATACGGAAACAGAAGAAACGACGGAAGAACAAGGAACGATCCGTTACTTCCGTCTCCGCTTCCGTGAGTTTCCATTTGTGCTACCGTTTCCGTTTTCTTGGTTCACACTAGATATAAGGCTTCTCCCGTCTCCGCTTCCGTCACTAGTGTGAACATAGCTTTATAGTACTGATTTAGACGAAGGACAAAAAAGTTGGAGGAGAAAGATTTAACTGAACTAAAGCTCCAATTAACTAAGTTAACTGATTTCCAAAATTACCGCTATCAATAGCAATTTTGTATAATAAAACAGGACCAAGAAGGCTTGAAAACCGACTTGTTGTCCCTGGAGTATTCATAGTCCGAATGTCGATCAGAGCTGTTGCGTCAAAATTTAAGCGCAAGATTTTTTCGGCTAAAAGAACTTTGTGCCCACATGGAAATTGCAGTTGGACTATTGTAAGCCATCGAAGAAACGAAATAATCAACACATCTCTTGTACGCGTAATTATGTGTGTCTAATTTCTTTCTTTATTCTTTTATTGTGTTATTTTTTTGAAGAGGGGGGGGGGGGGAGGGGGGGGGCGCTATTTCGAGACTGGGCGCTTACTTTTTTCAAATTTTGGGTGGGCGCTTATTCAAGGTGGGAGCTAACTCGAATATATAAATACGGTGCTTTTTTTAATATAGTATATAAACGTTTACTGACCGCGCGAAGGTTTAGTTCCGTGAAAGATACGATCCTATGGTTCTTTAAATTATTTTTCTTCTTTTTACAGCGAAAAAAAATCAAGTATTTTGTCTCTCGCCAAAGACGTAAATGAACCCTTTGAAGGGAATCTCTTAAGCCCTCCTAATATTCCCTGAAAAATGTTATCTGTATACCACAAAAACGACCTTTTGACAAGCCTTCTGCATTTGCGATATTCAATTTGCCACAGCGATAAAAATTCAATATTCCCGATTGAAAGTTGGATCGCCGGAAGTGACGAGGACTTGAGAAATCGGCGCTGCAATACTTGCTAGTAGCGAAACACTTTCAACTTCTTTCAGTTAATCATGGTTCATCATTTTAGGGCCGGTGGTTGCTCAAACACTGTGAAAGACGGATTTAGCCTGCACTAATGGCCTTCAAACTTGTTCGCTTGAATTCTCATGTCTACGTCATATGTCACGTGTATCATCGAGGCAGAAAAACTTCCGGTTGAGAAAAAAAAGGCAAAATTCTGCTTTTCAATCGCTTTTTTTTAGTTTCCGCGTTTTTTGTATGGCTGTTTTTACCCATTTTACCAGCACAGTAGGGCACAGACAACATTTCAACCAAATAAAAAAAAGTAATCTGTAGATTTCCTAAGCAGTGCCTTTATGAGAGATGCGCGAACATATCTTTAAATGATATATCATGTCTGAGTTTTGTTTGAAACCTACAGGTCACTCTAAGACTTTCAAAATTTTCCATTCTCACCCAGGCTTGTATTCCTGCTTTCTTCTGTGGCCGCCGTCGGTGCTGCTTCACAAAGCGCAGTAGTCAACCGCTGACCGAAGCACTGCGGGGTCTCATGGAGTACACTTTGACCACAAGCAAAATAAACACAGTTGTGGAGCCGCGAGTGCGAGAATATCTAGTCGATGTGGGAACTAAACTGCAAGAAACTTTCCATGGTAGAAAAGTCGAGTTCATATTCACGGGGAGTGCTGCAGAAAGGTTTGGTTTGCCGCTTTCTTCGGAGTGGGTTTTTGTTCACGATATTATGGATTCTCACGCTCTGGTGACCGACTTTGATTTTATGGTTTGTATAGAGGGTGTAACTGCTACTAGCGCGAACTCTTTCGGCCAGTTTCACCATGAGCTTGAGAACCCACAAGTTTTGACAGGATATGCGAGGCTTTTTGGTCACCATGATACCACACAACTACTAGGTTCATCTGACAGTTGTTTTTCTGCAAAAACCGCTCGACAGGGAGTGTTTTATGCGATTGACAAAACACAAATGTCGAACTATCCTGGATATCAAGAAACCCACTGCTGTTGGAACGTAGTTCAAAACGTAGAGGTAAACAAAAAGGGACCAGCAATAACGCTTGGCTTTGGGCGGGCTTCTGAAAGACGAGCCACTCGTGCATTGGGATCAGCGTTTTTCCCCGAAGTTGCAACCAGCTTGCTTCTGATTGACATCACCTTTTGCGTTTGGTGCCCCGAGTGGCCATCGAGCTCTGACTGGCCCCAACGAACTGCTAGACTATGGCCCCACCCCACAGACGTACAGAGAATAACACAGCTTGGGTGTCACGTTGTGCCCAAGTCACAACCCGGTGACAAGGAAGGTAAAACATGGCGTTTTTCTTTCTCTGTTGCGGAAGTTGAGCTGTCCAAACTTATTAGTGACACAGCAAGACAGTGCTTCCTTGGAATCAAGACAATCGCGAAGGACCATTTACAGCCTGTTTGTGCACGCCTTACCTCGTACCATCTCAAGATGGTTTTTTATAACACGTTGGAGAAGACACAACCAACGTTGTGGAACAACGACTGCTTGCGTGATTGCTTCTTCCTTCTCTTAAACGAACTAGCGAAAGCGATAAAGAGCGGCCATTGTTCGCATTACTGGTTTAGCACTGTCAACTTGTTCGATAGCTTTTCACGAACAGATATTGAGAGACTTTCCTCCAAGTTACAGCTCATATTACTGGACCCAGGACCTTACGTATGCGAGGAACCGTTCGTTTGTTGCGTTCCGTGTTGTTATAGGCCGCGTGCCAACACTCGCCCAGGCCGAAGGAACTACAGTGAAAACTCTGCAACATGCGAAACTCGTGAAGATGCAGAGGAAGCGGTCGAAGAGGCTTTCGGGACAGTATACACTGAAAGAACTGTCCTTATTCACCCTCCACCTACCTCGAACACAAATAGAACCAACTACGGAGCAGTTAGAAACAAAACAATTCAGGACCGTACTTAGTTCAACTACAGATATAGCTAGCTAAACTTCTAATAGTGACAATACTCAAGTTTTGTCAGATAGCTAGAGGGCTACTAGAATGTGTAATTTCGATCTAAATTTGAAGATACTCCTTTTTAAAAAAAGATCTTGGTTTATTGAAGTTATCTCGTTCTAAGAAATTTTCGTAGTTTTTAGCTCATTCATACATGCGCAATGAATGAGGTACGGTGTTGTGTGGGTACTAAGTGTAGGGCAGATGTGGAAGTGATTTAGACCATTTTTATTCGGTGGACCGAAGCAGGGATGACATTTGATCGAAAGCTCAACCACACAAAAGGGACATTTAGTACCGTGTACACGCGAGACGCGAACGTGAAATGTGATCACGCCAGCAAGATTTTCCCGCGTTTGCCGTTTCACGTTTGTCATACGTACGACAAAGTAAGGGCTTTCGCGTTTGATATTTACGTGAGAGTTTTTAATCTTTTTTCAAGCATAAAAAGAGATTTCAAGTCGTAAAAAAGGTAAAGAGATGTTATGCTTGATGTTCAGTTAGCTTAATTGAAGAAACAGCACAAGAAGGTGTTCAGATAGTGGCAAATGGCAATCTTTATTGACGGGAATCAAACAATTGTTAATTGTGACATACAAACAGTAAAAAAACTTTTTTTCTTTGCTAATATATACTTTCAGAATAAGATCTTAACCAAGAAAACGGCAAACGTCAGGCGGCAAGTTGACGTTTGCCGTCTCACGTATACGCAGTGCTTGACCTCACTAAAATCAAAGATGGCGACGGCGACTAATATTTTTTAGAAATCAAAACGAGCTTAAAAGCTGTTTTATTTCGCATGAATGAGCTGGCTCTAAGATCTCTTTGATTTTTTGTTAATGAGAGGTTTAAAGGAACTTAAAATTTCTAGAGCTTATACGCATGGAAAGTTTGTTACTTCAAGGCGAGTAGATAGATGTTTTGTAGAATTTTTGCCAGGGGTAAATTGTTGTATTTCTTTCCTTACTATACCTAATTAGTTCTGACTGCTGTTTCCTGTGAGACGGCCAAATGAAGATAAAATCATTTTTTAACTGCAGGTTTTCAGTTCAGGTTATTCTAAGTTTGTTTCGGCAGGAAACCAATGCATTCACGCATGCGTATATGAACCTCTATGCCGCCAGTGGGCTAGAATTTGCTAACGAGTTTAATGTTATGATTAAACAGAATTAGGGCGCCCTATTAATAGATAATGACCAAAAAACCCGGGCAGAGCATGCGGTTCAGTCAAACTCAACTAAAATCTGGTTGATAATTATCCTAACTTACGATTCAAGAACCAATCTTAACATTCGTTTACTAAGTACAGAAAAAAAATCGCTTTTTGGTTAAAAGGTGTTGCAGTTAAAAATTATATTACATATATATATTTACAAAGGCAAGACAATAACTTATTACTTAGTTAGATTACCATTGAATGCGGTTTGTGTTTTATAATAAAAAGATTTAGAAACTCTTTGTTTTTGATAACTCTCTTTACCGAAAGTGTCTATAATTTTATCAGCCGTTCCATGAAAGCTGCCCTGATTACCCAAGTCAGTAGTGTATACTGAATGGCAAACATTACACGAAGTCTTGGACGCGCCGGAACTGGGGCAACGTAGCTTTTTTTCCAAAATATGGGTATTTGCAGAAAATATTATCGCTTTATTTGTCTGATGTAGCCGCCTCAATGACTTGAATATTGCGTTAGAACTTCATGTCCTAGTTAGATGTGTTTATCTTAACGAAACAATGTGTTTCGGAATATATCTTAGTACGAAGAGCGCTTCTCAGAAAAATGAGCATGTTTTTACAGATCCTTTGAAAGCTGAAAGTCTCCTGCTATTTGTACTGATGAAAAAGCAAAATTTCGCGTCAGTATACTAGTGCAAGTACTAGTAGATGTCAGTCTTAAAAACCTGAACACGAAATGGATTTTATTTCGTGTCCAAACTGCTGAAAACATCACTCTTTTACTTTGCAGTTTTATGGAAAAGAAATAAAAAGGCTCAGAAACGATTAAGCTTTGCCTGCTTTGAACAGCTGGGTCCAGGACGAACGAAATTTTTTAAATAATCGTGACTTATTGTACCGTTAAGGGGTTAGAACTGAGTGTCTATTTTATATATTTTGTAGCCCGCCGCGTATGAATTATAGCAGCGATAATAAGTTAATCTAGCTTCTCTTAATCTAGTTAATCAAATTCTAAACTCCTAAGCTACCAGGTGTAAGTTCTTTCTGCCCCCTAACCGAGCAGCATTGATGCGTTCCAGTTTCCAATCGTTGTGCACCCCTCACTCGATACCTACTCTAACGTATTTTTGCAGGGTAACGAGAATTCTGACAATAAGTTGCGTAAAGTCGAAAAAACTCGTACACGTAGCTACATCTGCAGTCGCCACAATTCAAAAAATCCAAAAGTATCTTCAGTGCAAAGAAAGTATAGTTTACAAAAACATCTTGTGACACCTACGTACACTTTTTCGATGAGATGTTCTTGTTTCTTTGGCGAATTCACATCGGGCAGGATGAAAATGACAACTTTTGACTCCAGTCCTTTGTAGCGGCTTACCGAGTCAACAGTAACACCAATTGTCTGACCCTTGTCTTGATTCGGCCATCGTTCGTGTGTCATATGCTCGATCATTTCTTCTATTTCAAATGCCTTGATTTTAAAAGGCGAGTTAGCAGGTCTGCTGGCGTCTCTTGTAATTGCGGCAAACAACTTCGTGCTGCAACCCTGGTCTACTGTAAGAACACACACGTCCCCGGGCTGAATCACTTTAAGATCTTCAAAAACTTCTTGCAAGCAGTCTTTGATTGTGTTAACAACTCTACCATTCTCAAAGTCTTCTAAATCTTCTGAAGTGAGTTCGCACTTCCAATCGACTCTTGGACCTTCAGAAGACAAAAGGATTTTTTACTACGATATACACAATATACAGACTTAAAAAATAAGAAACAAAATGAAAGATTTTGCGACTTTTCAAGAACGAATCGCGTATCGGTGTAAAACAGTCTCTAAGTCAGCCTTCTCCCAAGAACAAGATTTGACATATTTAAGGCATTATTGGAAAAAAGAATTATTCAGGGTTCACACTGAGAATGACGAATGAAATTCCATGACTTTTCCATGACCAAATGCCATTTTCCAGGACTGAGAAACATCAAGAAACCAAAGAATCCACTTCAACAAAAATGCCACTCACTTTACGTGCCAACAACACCTTCTGCACAATGACAAACAGTGTAACGTTCTCGATTTTAGAGCAAACAATAAGAAAAATAAATATATTGATTAGTTCAATACGTATTGACTTCACGTAGTTAGTTTTAAGAGCATACGTTTTCTCAAAGAAAACCATAACCCATAATAAAATTCCGTGACTTTTCCATGACCTTGGTCATTTTCCCCCGATTCACCTTGTTATTACTGTAATACCAGAGAGCTGATCTGGTCAAGGTAGTACGCCTCACTACTTCCTTTTATAAAGCAACCCCAGTGAATCTCGCGCGCTGATTGGTTTGGGAAACCTGTATTAAACGGGAAAACCAAAAACGAAAAGGTGTGGTTTGCTACAGTCGACAAGTCAGAGCTAGCTCAACTAAATCCCTGACAAAAAAATGTGAAGTGCGCGATGAAATGATTTCTTTTGTTGAAAGTAGTAAAGCTTCTCCCAATTACCGCGTTCTAACATTAGTTAGACACATCAAAAGCAAAGAATGTTTGAAGAGTAGCAATTATCAGTCGAAAAACAGCTTTTGTATGCAAAATTCGAAAAACACTGTAATTCAAGCTAGGTACCGAACTAAATCTTAAATTTGTTAAGCTCATATATCTAACCGACTTCTTTCTACTTTTTATATGAAGAGTGGAGAAAATAACGTGGAATTAAAAAAAGTCTCTAAGAAACTCATGGCAATAGAACTGTTACACTCATCTATTACCAATTTTAGTCGGCCGAGAGTGCACAGGCTTGATTTCACTGTCAGTCTGTTCAACCAAATTCATTTATCAGATTCCATCAGACAGCCGTGATACTGTCCCAGTCCGGACTCCAGCAGGGATCGTTACAGCTTAACGTCCGATGGACAAAACTTTTTTGGTTTGTCGACGCCCCCTAAGTCGAGTAGGGTTCAAGTTCAAACTCAACCTCGTACCCAGGCTCATTTTACCTCCGTAAAAGGACCCTGGTTGCGGCTGGTCACGTGCCACGCTGTCAATATTATTCCGCAGTGAGGGTGAGTAATGAGAACAACTTTGCATTGGGAGAAAAAATTATCTCTAGGGGAGGATGCAGACAATTGCAAGCTTCCTACACTGAGCAAAATTCAAAATGTCGAGATTTTGCTCTGTTGTTACAATTGGTCAGAAGCCGAACAGTCTTTTGCTATAACATTCAACATCTTTAATACCGTAAGTCTGATTCTGTGGTACAATCTTTTGACTCTGAGTCTGCCAAATTCACCGAGCTACTCTATCTTAACTATCCTTTTAGGAACTCGATGTTGTCTATAACTCCATAAAATATTCGTTCACACAACTTTCAATTATTTTACCGAATCCATAATAAGACAATCAAACATTTAATTAGCACCTCGTACTTTCTTGAATCAGCCAAAATTATCACAACCAATTTTTTGACAGCCTTATGAGAGATTTATAATTAAAACTATTGAGTTTTATTGAACAACCAGAATTTTTTAGTCTATCATGCATAAAAAATACCTTAAATTATAGCATCTATCAAATTCATAGAGCTGAAGTAAATGACCGAAACATTTGTTTTCTCTAAAAAATATCTTTTGGCGGTTCTCCCGACGGGTTACGGTAAATCGCTCATCAAACTCTATAGGCACCGGTTCAAAAAGGCGATCGATCATCGTTGATAGAAGGATAGAATAAAGTGACAATGGGTAATTTGAAAATTTTTCTGCAGTGATCAGCATCAAATGTTTTAGTTCAAATCCTATAAGTACAAGTCAACAACGTGAATGAACGCTAAAAGTTATTTTTGCGCATTTTTTTATTACCGTTGAATCGCTAGACGAACCTAAGTTTTTTTTGGTGTGAACTCTGATTTGCATATGAATTGGACGTAATTCGCCCACAGACATATCATCATTGTCACAATGACATTTTCTGCTTTGCCATTCCACCCTGGTGTCTGCATTTTTTTACCACGCGGATTCCGCGTGACACGTAACCAGCTACAACCAGGGTCTTTTCACGAGAGTGAAATGAGCCTGGGTGCGAGGTTGGTTCAAACTTCACGCTCTGTGCTTGCTAGATGGCAGATGACGTGTAACGTACGTGTAGGGGGAATTTGGATGCTGATATTACGTTGCGCGTCTCTGTTTTTTCATATTTGTTTGTTTGAAATTTCTTAAAAGCAACAAAACGCATTTTCCGTACCGTGTAATTTCTTATTGCACGATGGGGAGAATGTTGGTCGAACAGATAAAAAACTTGAAAGTCACGAGCCGCCCATAAAAAATTTCACGGCACGGAAAATGAGTTTTATTGCTTAATTATAGAGCAAACTAAATGTGAAGTAAAATGTAATTTTTCTCGCGAGTCAGCGATGCAAATATAAAAGACCGTTGTGTTTGCCTTTGCCTTCGCAAGACGAAATTGTCGCAAACATTTGCCACACACGGGAGAAACTGGCTGAACTTTCTGACTCGCACCCGCACTGGCCGGGCTTGACGAGGAGGAAGGGGAAAAGTAGTTGAAAATAGGCCCGCAATGCGTGCGTGTAGCTACTGCGTTCTTGTTTCCATAGGTATATGAATACGGTGCTGTTTAGTATGTACAGCTATTTTAGAAAAGGTTGTCGTAAGGACTACGCGCCCATACCGCTTACTGTTTAGTTACGGATTATATAAGATTCGTACATTGAAGACTAGCCCTATTGTTCGAGATAAGTAGTTATTCGACAAATAACTGACATTCTGCAACATGGAACGTGCTCGGCCCAAACAATAGGTTTGTACGACTCGACAATATCGTTTCGAAATTTTCTCGCTCAGATGCAGCTAACAATAACATAACCATGAGGCGTTGTTTTCTCATCAAGAGATAACTACCTGTGTAACTGCAGCCGTAGATGCGGCTAACAATAACATAAACACATTAGGCATTGTCTTCTCATCAAGCAGTGAGAAAAATTCTCGGGAGTCTTTCTGCGATTAAGTCTTGTGGTTACAAGTTACAGTGGGAGAAAATCTCGGGAAAATTCGTGCGATCTTACACGGCGTACCAACCTAAAATCGACTCTACCCATCAAAACGATCGCATTGTAGCTACTGTCGCGCATGCACAGTAGCTACAAAAAGGAAAGAGAATACTGCGATATTTTTACCTTAAATTTTGATGAAACGATCTTCAAGACATATATTCTTGTACTTAATTATTCGTACCGGCAACTAAACAGGCATTGAAATGAAGTTTTGTTTTCGGTTGAACTGTTTATGATCGGCGCCTACTTTAACCAGTTTTCTATTTCTCGAGTTTAGTTTGGACGATTTTAAAGATTCAAACAAGAAATAAAAGCTTATAACAAGAAGTTGCTATCCGTGTTATTCATTATGGTGCGTTTCCAAACCTTCGTGCGAAAATCAGGTTGGCGTCCTTGTCAATGGTTTAGGATTAATGACCGCCGCCTAAGCCGGTTCCGACTTTTATATAGTCGGTTTTTTGTAACTCCAGTTAGCCGTGAGTGGGGAGCAAGAGCTTGAGTGGCGGTGCTACGAGTATCGTGCTGACGAAACCGCCGTTGAAGAGAGCGGTGAGTTCTAATCAAAATTATCAGTCGGTTAAGGAAAGACATTTTAAATGATTTTTAATTTCTTTTTAAAACCTGTAGCTGAAAGTACCGCGATATCTCTTCCAGAGGTATTAGACGAGCCATCCATAGAAGAACCACCTGTTGTCGCCTACGCCGCCCCACATCAACTGAACTATGAAATTATTGAGGACGGGTCTAAAAACGGCCGTTCCAAACTTGTGGATAGCAGGGGGTACACGTATAATGCAAAAAGCGAACCCAGACTGCGACCGTTTGGCAGTGTTCCGTACGGAACAAAACTGTGTACTGCAAGGCAACAGTTAAACAGACAAACCACCAGTTGTCACCTTCCCTTATATCAGTTAGTAGAACTGCTGTACCGAGAGTCGAAGCTCGTCACGTTGCAGATGCGGTTGGTCGCTGACAAAAAGCTGGGGCGGTTGCAACGCAGAAAGTACCGGTTGTGCCAGAGAAAATTATTTGATTTGTGGGACAGCTATGCCAACAGAGAAAAATCGGTATTCCAGCTGCTACGGGCTTGCTCCCGGATCAACGGGCCGGTCCGCCAGATGTAAACCTCAGAGCGAGCATTAAGCTCAAAACGGCTCCTTTAGGAGCCACCACATCTAATAAAGTGAATGACCAATGCTTCTAAACGTAAAATAGTTTTGTCAGTAGTTCGTGATATTCGACAATACACACACTGTTTATTAACATACATAAGCCTGAATCAAAACCAAATCAAATATAAAACATTTGTGCTTTAAATAAAATGAAAATTTTCTTGAAACAAGATGATCAGAGAAGTCCTGAAAACTAGTTTGCCCGATAAGCCTCCTCGCGCCTTGAATATTTGACTTCGAATAACAAAAATGTAAACTTCGCGAAAGATCTTAAACGAGCATGCTTACGGACGCAGAAAAAAAAACACTTTGGTATAAATAATTCTTCAAGATCGTTTTATCAAACTTTAAGGTAAAAATATAGTGGGGCGATCAGTCCGTGGGGTGGGGCGGTCAGTCCAATGATCGAGTGGGGCGATCAGTCTGTAATTGTTCTTACTGTTCTCACCTTCAACACGATGATGAAGCTTGCTCAAGGCTTGAGGGTTATCATAGAACGGTTTCGACTCCTCAAGAACTCTGCGTGTATTTCTAATGATGAATGTCAAACGGTAAGGGTGCGCATCAACAGGTTGATTGTAGCGGACCTTCTGGTTATCGTCGTAAAAAAACCACCTTAAACTTGGTGTAGCAGTATTTTCGTCGGGCTGTAACAAACACACTAATTGCTGCCACTGTCCTTCAAGATCTTGCACTTCATCGACAAATATGTGTTTGAAGCACAACTCTGTGCGTTTTTTCTGCTTTAAAAGCTGGATAGCATCTTCAACAGATTGCTGCAAAAAAAAAAAAAAAAGACTGAATAAAATACAGGTAGGAACGCTGCCTCCAAGTCAGTTCTTGTCAAGTGTAAGCATCCAATGTTTGCAAACAAATTGGTGACAGTTTCAGCGGGTCCTTTCATACTTACTCACGTACATGAACTACACGTTTTTTTGTAAGTACCAGTAAAATTTTCCGAGGCTCATTGTTTTTAACTTTTCGGCATTTTGAGCGTCAAATTGTTCTTAAATTATTCTTATTTCTAAGTGTGGTTTAAATCGAATAAAAACTAAGCCTAAGGTATTGCAATACATATTGTAAGGACTAACTTCGGGGGAAATATATATACGCGTACTAGGAACAATTTGAAGCAATGACTGATTCATAAAAGCGAGGAAATGCAAATCATTTCTGTTAGTATTGCTGTAAATTAAATGTCGAAGCTCGGTAAAGTTTCAAAATAGCTATCGAGCCCGAGCCTCGGCTTGCTGTTAAATTTTTTGGCCGGTCTGAGTCTCGTTCTTATTTTTAAAAAAAGCGTGTACAACAACAATACCTTTAGTTGCAAAAACAAAGAAAGGATGGAAAGAAGGAAGGCAGGAAGGAAGGAAAGAAGGAAGGGAGGAAGAAAGGAAGGAAGGAAGGAAGGAAGGAGGGAAGGAATGGAGTGGGGAGGAAGGAAGGGAAGGAAGGGGGGAGGGAGAGAGGGAGGAAGGGAGGGAGGAAGGGGAGAAGGAATGGAAGGAGCGAGGAAAAAGGAAGGAAGAAAGGAAAGAAGGGAAAGAAGGAAAGAAGGAGGAAGTAAGGGAGGAAGGAAGGAAGGAAGGAGGAAGAACGAAGGAAGGAAAGAAGGAAGGAAGGAAGAAAGGAAGGAAGAACGTAGGGAGGAAGGAAGGAAGGAGGAACGAA
>JAOBAT010099124.1:0-16195 GCA_026413305.1 Hydrozoanthus tunicans
TCTTCCTCAGTGTAAACTGGAGCTAGCTGCTCGGCCTCGATATGATGTTGAGTGGCTGAGCAGCACTTGGTAAACTGTTTACACTGAGGAAGAACTCAGGATCGAGTTCGAAAGCTTTGTACTTTCAAAATATTAGGTTGGTATAACCAAGAAAAGTTTGTATTTTACATTTCATTATTCTATGAGTGTAATGTATTACACAGTAGTCTCACCAGGTTTTCGGATCAACGCCTTAGTTTTATTTATCTGTCCAGTGAAACTGCGTTTGCTATATACCCGTTTGCCTCTTTTTTTTTTCTCAGCCTTTTGGCACACTAGGACTAGTCTTTCTCTGTTTTCTTTCGGTTTTTAGACTCTGCTTTTGGTTTGGCTTGGCCGTGAACAAAACATTCCCATCCCTTTTAAATCCTCTTTACAATTTTACCAACACTTCATTATCTCTACAACCGATCTACCATGTGTCATATTTTCGTTACCTTGATTAGTGTTGCCCACGGTTTGTTTTATATCCACACAAGAACAATCACTGAAGCTAATTGACTTTTTTCTGTCGGAGCATTGCTTGATGGCATCAGCTGCGCATGTGCAACCACAAAGCTCTTTGCTCCACACCTGAAAAATACATAAATATATTGTATTTGAGTCCGTAATATCTAGCTATAGCACTCGCAGAAAAGTGGTTATTGTAAAAAACACCTGGTTTTATTCACGCTGCTAGACAATTAGTTTATATATGTTGGTATTTGTATTTAGCTGCAATTCCGCGCCAAGGAATGGGTATTCATTCGCTATTCGTTTTACCTTACCATTTAGCATAGCGCCAGTCATACACAATCAAAACAGGAGTAATTCCCAAGTTTTAGTCAACTACTTTACAAAGTTTATACATGTATATGTATGTAAGAAATCAGCCATTGTCCGCCTCCAGTAAACTGGTATACTGTTACGCGTCTAATCCTAACTACCTTCATATATACTGTTATGGGTAATGCACCGTGTAGATCGATGCTTTCTGGGCGTAGCTACGAGGGAAAAAACATTTCAAAACTGTATATAAATCATTGAAGTTAAGCGTCGAGCAGATCTGCTATCACAATGCTTGTTTGTGTATAAGGTATATAAAAGAATGACAAATGACATGATGGAGTTGGGGATGAATTAACGATATGTATATTAACTCTTGTCGTGCGAAGTTTTTAAACATCAAAGTAGTAAAGTCTCAACAAAATGGCAAACTTCAGAGCTTTTTGAAACAATGGACAACTTATTAGAATTTACTCGAAAAGACAAAGAAAATGAAAGATCACTTTGTTGGTTTGCGAGCAGTGGTTTTGGAGTTGGAACATTTTTTATTCTTGCTGAAAGCTTTTTTTAGCACGATAAGGATTAATATCGTTAAAGGCGAGTGTTAACAGACACTGAAGGAAGGTTCAGCTGCCCACCTGTTTGAAGCCGCAGTGAATTGGTGCTTTATTGCAGACGCATCTGCAGCTGTGAGCGTCCCACCTGGATTCAAAGAAAAAAAGAAAACAGCTTAAAACAATAGTAAAATGGAATGAGGCATACTTAAAACAAATTTGTAAAGTTTCAAAAGTTTTGATGTATATTGATAGTAGTGGCGATGGTGATGATAATAGTGACGATAATGGTGACGATAATGGTGATGATGATGATAATGGTGATGCTAATTGTGATGATAATGGTGATGGTGATAATAGTGATGATAATTGTGATGATAATGGTGATGATAATGGTGATGCTAATGGTGGTGACAATGGTGATGATAATTGTGACGATAATTGTGATGATAATAGTGATGATGATTATAATGGTGATGATAATAGTGATGCTAATTATGATGATAATGGTGATGGTGATAATGGTGATGAAAGTGGTGGTGATAATGGTGATGATAATTGTGATGATAATGGTGGTAATGGTGATGAAAGAGGTGATGATAATGGTGACGATTATGGTGACGATAATTGTGATAGTGATAATGACGATGATAATGGTGGTTGTGATGGTAGTAGCATTGGTTGTGATGGTAATAGTATTGATGGTCATAATGGTGTGATAATAGTTGTGATAATGGCGACAATGATAGTGGTAGTGATTACGGTGTTGGCGGGATGATAATTTTGGTGATCACAATGATATGAACTATCGCGTCCTAAAAATGCCTCACCTAAAATCCTTCGACGAACACGTAGGTTGCTGCCCATTGCTGTATCTACAAGGGCATGTACAAGAGTTCTCATCCCAACGTTCAAATTTATGGCACATGGACTCGGTTTTGACACATTTTGCCACACAGCTCGTGTGGTTCTGAACTTTGCGCGTCCCGGACGTTCCCCTCAGAGGGGAAAAGCCAGAAACGGTTACAGTTGTGGCGCTCTTTGCGGCGCATTCCTTGATATTGGGCTGTGTCGTTGCAACCGATCCCCGGCATCGGTAGAGCTTGACGTAATATGGAAAGAAGTTGTGGTTATCGGGGTCTACGGCAACTACTTCCTCTTGGGGGGTCCCACAAAAAATGGCTGGCAATTGGGCACCGTCTGTGGATAGTTATAGTTTTACACATGTTAACTTAGTATAACTAAGTATTTCAAAATTTTTCTCTAGTTTCTAAATTCTGTTGTACCACAGACTAAGAAGACCGAGTGAAAAACATTTTAAGCACTGAAAAAAACGCTGCTGTAACTGGTTCAAGCTAAGCTCGCTGTGATTGATTGTCTTCTCAATTTTTTCCTCCCTCCCCCCCCGACACCTACGTCATTCCCCTCCCCGCCTCAAAACATACACACGACCACATAAACATGTCTAGGTTTCCAGTATTTTTACACAGTATATAAAGACCAATTGACAACTACTCAGACAGGCGCCAACATATCTGTGGGTTAGTGGTTTGTATTGTCAGCCTAAATACTGTATGCGGAAATTCGGTGGGAAAAAAGATTGGCCACGGACAGCACAAGCGATTTGAGATCAACGCGTTTAGTCAGTTGTTCTTCGAATAAAAAAAGTAGTTGGAACAGTTCCATTGAGTTGTCGTTTGACTTTTCTTAAACTTCTTCGGATCCGTGCCCAAGCGCGAACAAGGGCGTATTGTTGTGGTTTATTAGGCATGACATGCCACAAAAGGTATCAATAAGAACTGAATAATTTGCTCGATTCTAACACACTACTATCAAATGTTCTATAACTTAAGGAATAGCTTAAAAAGTGATCATTAAACACGGTCTTGTCAGTAAAGTCTGAGGTGGGCGGAACTGTTCGCTGAAATAAAAACTTCATATAGAAACGCAGCCTCCGCGGCGTATATAGAGGAAGTGCATGCCATGTACTAATGGCAAGTTGTAAACATGAACACTTAGTTTTTGACTTTGTGTTTTTGTGAATTTAATCCCTTATTAAAATCAGAGTATCAAAGAAACAAAAGAAAAATGCCGAACAGTTTCTAGGGAGCGACAAACTTAGTAAACAAGTACACATTGATTTATTTTTGGAACCGTGAGTAGCGAGGAAATAAATAGGCACAAATCACTGATCAACATCACTAAATCCGTACATCCTATTTTTTTGAAAACCTTATGAACAGTACCGTTATCAATGTCTTTTTACAACTACTGACTTTGCTGTAACAATCCCCTCCCTATTACTACTAACTACTAAAAAGGCCATATGAAATTGTTATGGCAAAAATTAAAAAGATTTTTCGGAACACTATTCACCTTCTTTTCCGGCTTTAATTCATTACGGCGACTGTTCTTCTAAACATGCAAGTTCCTTTCTTTTAGTTCTCGAGCTCGAAGATTGTTGTGATGGAACTCCCGACAGTTTTGAGCTTACGTTACCGAAACAACTGCTAAGATTAAGAGTATCATGTGCATAATTGCTTATCAAAAACTCAGTTTGTAAATCTATTAAGCCTTCGCCTTTTTCGAACAGACTCCAACAACTAAAAATACTAAGAAAACTTTGCTATCAAGGAGAAAGGTTCTGAGAAACAACAGTACTTACTTGTAAAAGTAATTAGATTGAATATAACAAAAGCCAAAGAAAAAACCATCTTCACTCCGACTTATTTCCAAGTCAAGCCAGTAGCTTTGTAGCGGTTCTCTTTAAATCTGTAGTTCCGTCTGACAAACCGTTGCACTGTTCTCTTCAAGTCTTTCTTAACACACCTGGAATACAGGGAGAAAACAAGAAGTATTTGTACCCGTGTGGCTGTAAACAAGGGGTTCTCCCAAGGTTGGATATGACGGCCTTTACGCTACAATGTGCGTAGGCTAACTAACATATTACGTGGGCAAGCTTAATAAGCTAAACAACTGTTTTTTGAAAACTATTGATAACCGTGGTGCTCTTAATTAGAACTGCTAAGAATATCAAATAAGACAATCGGAGTTGTTTGTCATGCTGCTTAAAGCGACCTTGTTTTGAAAGTTAAAACGGAAGAGTAATGTTCTCGCAAGCATTGCTGTTAAATGTTGCGTGTTTTATAAATTGCTACGTGATGGAGAGTGGAGTTTGGCTAAATCCAACATTTGGAATTCCGACGAAGAGCGAGTACTTACAGCTTTCATCGGCCTTTTAACTTATTTGGCTGGCACCGCGATGCTTATGACATAAAACCTGTTTGATACTATACTTTAATCCTAAGTTAATATACGCACAATTTTATATTAATCTCAGAGTTGCTTGTTAAATGGTTAGTTATTATACGTCTTGTAATTGTTCCACTTTATAGACGAACAGCGTCGCTCGTCGTGATTCATCAAAGACTCAGCAAAGCTAATTGCGCTGTGACAATATTCAATGCAGCGTCAACTTCACTAGCAAAGTGTGTAATATTGGTTAAGCATTGTCAGCTATGTCCGGTCGTTTAACAATAATATTACAAACTTCCGTATTGGCTTAATGATGTCACAATGTGACTGATGCCAATACGTGCTGTAAAAGCTATACTAAGCTTAACACATCGCACGCATTACCCCGCGTCGGAATAGAAAGTTTATAACAAAGACTTACTATCAATTAACATAAACATGAAAAAATCATTGAGAAATTCCAAGCTTTAGAAAATGCATTGTCATTATTACCCAACTAAGGATCACTTTAAACAAATAAGAGATTCTCGAGTCGATGGTGTTACTCAACATTTCATGTATCGGCTTTAGTATAGTGCTGATAACAATTCGAGTGAATAAGATTTAACTGTCACTGACGAAAAAATATTCAAAATACAAATGTTGAAACAAAACATTAAAACTGTCCACATGTTCATGTTGAATCCACTATTTCACTTTCAGTTGCCTGTTTTTATTGTTTGTTTTTCAAGTCAGTCCAGAAAAAGGTTAAAAGTTCAAACAGCAAAAATAAATGGAGGTATAAGGTGTCTTTGGTGAAAATTGGCGCGTTAGTTAGATGTGTTGGCTCATAGAATTTTATAGAACTCTAGTTTTTCATACAGAACGTGACCCAACTTGTTGGAGACTAAGTGCTGAAAGATCAGTTTAAGCGCTAAGAAAGTTCGCTTTAAGGCTCTGAAACTGAGTGCTACGGTGTTTCATAATTCAATGAAATTAATCCTGTGTGGGCCCGGGCAAACTCAGTCTGCACAATTTTCTTCGAGGGGTAAAGGATTTAGTGACAAATTACCAAGAGAAACATGAATGGAAAGGTTCTTGCAGTTATAGTAAAGCCTTATCGTTACGTCCTATTCAAACTTTGTGGTCAAATCAGTGGTGTGGTTGAGTCGCAGAGAGACTGTAAAATTGAATGACAAGCTCTGCTTGACGTTTAGTAAATTACAGGAAGCAATTGTCTTGTAAGTCTAATTCGTAAGTTTGACTCAGTAAAAAAAAGTTCACGGATAGAATGAAAAGAAGAGTTTGCGTATAGTCTCTCGCATACCTGATAGTTTCTCAGTGAAGCTTAAAGTTGATTAGCTACTCGTGATTTGGTCAACAGTCTTCTTACTCAGCCAAGCGAGTAATATGGAAATAAATTCAGCTGCTTGTTGAGACGATAATTTGTACATCAAGCGTGCTGGGTGTTGGCTGTAAACATTGTGACGTCATGCTCATGTGGGCCCCTGAGCTAAAACCACCCGGATGTTGAGCGTATTCCATTTCGTGTGTACTGCACCAGTATTTGCCCTTATAAATTTAAACTGTTTCTGGAGCTCTAGTTAAGCGACAATTTCCTCCCCTCTGGGAATTTGATGTTGCTCACTGATGGACTTTGCCCCATATAAGACGGCGGACTACAACAAGCGTTACACTGCTTCTGAAGAATATAGGCTTTCTTTTTCGAGTCCCCGCAGTGATAGAATATTAGAATATCGAGGGTCAGCCCCGAGCTTAAACAAACATATTCAAAAAGAGCTCGTAATTTCCTGTGTTATTTATAGTTTGATTTGGGTTTATCTTTTAAGGTGGGTTAAGAACCCAAGTGCTGTTTAAGAAGGGTATAACTTATAAGGAAGCTTAGAATGAAAAACTTAAAATCTTCATATTAAAACTGTTGGCTTTTAGACATTTGAAAAACTCTAAAGTTCAGTAAGACCCATTTTAGCCCTATAAACCTATGGTCAAGCTCTTAATACATGCTCGTGTGTTTGGATATGTTATATGACTTTGAAATTCTGAGCAGTGTTTGAAAGCGAAGCAAACTAGTTCATTGTAAAGATATAACTGTTTGTGTTTTTCGTGTGCAATTAAGCTCGATTGATCTTCAATTTTTAAAAATTGGATTTTCATTTCAAGTAATATAAGCGTCTGCTAACATGTGTTCTGTCGATCTGCTTGCGTTGTAATTCGGTATTTTAGTTTTTTCCCGCGAAACCTATATAAAGGGGAAGGCCCTGTTTTGTCTAAATTTAATTAACCGGTCATTTTAAATCAATTGATCTCCCATTTTAAAAATGGTCGTTCATGTAAATAAGGCCAAATATGGTTGTAAGAAAAAGGAGCGAGAAATTATAAAAACCTGTTTCCGGTTTCAGGTTTGTTTTCCCAGTAAACATACGCAATTCTGCTCCTAGTTGCAGTAAAATTAAGACCGGCTGTGCTGCAAAGGACTACAACTATTTGATAAGAACATGAGAACATTTAAGAACATCCAATTAAGAACTTACAGACAGGGGTTTCGTTTCAGGCCGGGATCGGACGCAACGTCCGGTTGTTTGCACACGAAGTAATTATTTTTTAAGTGTGGAGATCGTCGTTTGTACTGTACGAACTGGACTTCAATAGCGATAGGGATCCAGCCTTTGGATCCGATGAATGAATGATTTCTATAGAGCAGCTCCCTAGAGATATGAGATTCGTAAGCATACTCTATTTGGAGTCCGTTTTGGAAAAAACGAACAATTGCAAACTGATAATTAAACGAGTATTTCATTTTTATGAGCACTTTTTAGCTTCTATGGGAGTCTTCCTGGTTAACTAAACACAGAATACTGCATTTTAGAGAGTCGAGTTTTAAAATTTCCCCCGGGAAGCATACCCACGCCCCCCTCCCCTCCCGCCCTTCTAGAAGATGCTGAACCACTGCATCCGGTACTTCCAAATGCTGAGGTTGAGAAAAGACGAAGAGCTTTTGGAGACTGCACAAGATCATGGAGAGAGTTTTTTTTTCTTTGCTGATGTTTATAATGTTTGCAGCCCTGTGTCGTGTGCATGCACAAGTTTGTTTTAAACTATTTTTTGTTTTAATTAAGAATCATATTTCTCTCCCGTTTGGCTTGTACAACTACACATGCGCACCAAATATTAACAAAAATCGACTTATGTTAAACACTTTTCTCGTGCCCTCTTACGTCATAACCATTTTCTAAAATTGTCTAGAAACACGTGCTATGCTGTTTTATTCCTTAATAAAGGATTGGATTGAATACAAAATAAAGGATTGGATTGAATGAAAATAAAGATTGGATTGATTGAAAAATAGAGGATTGGATTGAATACAAAATAAAGGATTGGATTGAATACAAAATAAAGGATTGGATTGAACGAAAAACAAAGGATTGAATAAAGGATTGGATTGAATACAAAATAAAGAATTCAATTGAATGAAAAATAAAGGATTGGATTGAATAAAAAATAAACAATTGGATTGAATAAAAAACACAGGATTGGATAGAACAAAAAAAAAACCCTAAAGGACTGATGATGAATTGAACGAATTATCGAGGATTGAATTGGCAGGGTTTTGGTTAGCATTTGAATAGTGGGTCCAGGGGCGTCAGACTCCTCGGGAAATTTTAAAAACCGGACTCTCTAAGCTGCAGTATTCTGCGTTTCCCGGACCAAAAGTGGTTAATCAGGAAGATCTCTAGGGAAGCTAAGAAAAGCTCATAAAATATGAAATATTTGACTAATTAAAGTAAGTAAATCAATTTGCAGTTGTTCGTTTTTTTGGTGATTCCAAAACGGACTCGAGATAGAGTTAATTCATATGAACCCCATATCTCTAGAGAGCTGCTCTCTAGAGATCGTTCTTCCATCGGATCCAAAGGCTGGATCACTATCGCTAGTGAAGTCCCATTTATCACATTACAATCGACGATTTCCACACTTAGAAAATAATTACTTCGTGTGCGAACTACCGGACGTAGATTTCAAACAGCCGGACGTTGCGTCCGGCGTCCAGCCTGAAACGAAACTCCGGGTTGAATGAAAACTAAAGGATTGGATTGAATAGAAAATTATTACCTTAAAGAAATATTTTAGAGATCGAGTTTTGCTACAATCGGCTTACCATACATAAACAGTGATTTGAAAGGGTCTATTTCTAATAGCCGAGCTGAACTGAATTTGTCAACCTCAAACTTCATTGTTCTCCAATAGGGTTATTGAGGGCGTGAGTGTCTCATAGTCGAATTGTTTGCACCTGAAAGCAAAAGCTCTTTTCAGCTGACACTGATCGTCAATTTCAAATCAAAATACCTAACTTGAAATAAGTATCTCAATCGCAATTCCAACTTGATCGAAGCCTGCATGCGTTGCTACAATTTTATGTGAACAAAATGCTTTCCTACTTGAAAAAGAGGGGTATGACGAAATCGTTTTGTCAGTTTTATCGAACTTACAAGAAATTACTTCGCGTACTGCTTCTTTTCATTTAGCATTCAACCTTGACATTTACGGTGCTAGATGCACCGAAAGGTCGGTTTTTATCACTATAACTTTTATTTCTATCTTTCGAACCCCTCCTCCAGTCTAATTAAAAAGTATACAACCATTTGCCTATGTGTAATAAGTGCCACGTGAACTTCCAATTTAGCGTAGCCATGTGGCACTTAGATAGCTTCCATGGCAACCGTAGCATCGTAGCACAAGCGAAAAATCGGTGTTTTTCAATGATATTCATCTAATCGTACTTGTAATTAGTATGTAAAAGTGTCCAATTATCTTTCAACTAAATTATGCCATGTGATCTCTAATCGGTTTCCATGGTAACTACAGCAAAGAAATGTTGAAACTGCAAAACTTTAGACACCAAAATGTTGTAAACGGTTAAGCATAACGACATTTCGCTTAGCAGGGTAGTTGCACATTATCAACTAACTTATCTTGTTGTCAAAAAAGTTAATTTTGTTTCCATGGCAACCACTACCAAAAATTCAAAATGGCGGCCATCACCCAAGTTTCGGGTTTCGTAAATTTGTTTTAAAAAGCTCTAAGACAACTAGAAATATAAATATTTACAAACATAAATTTTCAAAGAAAAACTACTAAAGTTGTAACATAAAGACAAAACAAAAACAATTAAGTTTAAGTCATTTTTAAGCAGAATACCATTTTTGAAAGCAAACGACGAGTTTCGTCGTTTCCTGTGATGACGTCATTAACGATGACGTTATTTTACTAGTAGTTCATAAAAGGAATGGAGCGCAGCTGCCTGATGATTGAGGCGTGCATGGGTAAAGTTCCCCTATCAGGTGCTAAAATGTTCGAGCATGCTGGAATTTGATCAATGACTGATTGTGTGCGCGAGTTGACAGAGACGCTTTCGTTGCATAATAAAGAAGAACGAGTCACAAAAGTCCTTTCGAAAGCTCGTTGAAGCTTTTGGATGCTTGATGAATGCCTCCTTGCTGTGAATTTGATGCATTATTTTAAATACCTTAACCTAACCTTTCTCTTAAAGACGACTTGCGTCATCGCATACACTCCAACTGCGTTTCGACTGATCGAGAAAAGGAAACCGACAAACAAACCTTATATAGAAGCTGATTGGCTTACAGTGGTCAAACTAACCATATATGGAATATCAGAAACACTGGAAGCAAAAAGCAATGAATTCATTTCCCTGATTGGCTCCAAGGCCGAACCAACCATATATGGAAACATATGGAAACTGAAAGTAAATACGGAGATTTTCTGTCGGAATGGAAACAGCGGCCTTCGCTATCGCTCCGGCAGCAATTATTTTATTACTTTATCTAATTAAGTATAATTAGTTATCATAGTATTGTTAACGTTGTTAGTATGATTACAGATTGATGAAGAGTCTCCATATGTAGGACACACTGTACATATTAAACAAATATCATCATTATTATTATAATTATTATTAATATCATTGTGTGAGGAGCATAAAACGACTGGTTGCCCAGGCTTCCTTACTAACAGTAATCGGGCGGATGCTATCCGTAGCCGATTGCCGAGAAACGAAATCTTATGCCTGAATGAAAATACTATCTTGCGCGTTTCTCAATCGATCTGCTAAAGATCGGCTAGTAGCCAGGTCTGAGTCAACACCATTATTAATATTATTATTATTATTATTATTATTATTATTATTATTATATTATTACGTTCTGATTTAACATTAGGCCAAAGGCTTTTCGACTGTCCGTCCTCAGTGGCACAATGAAAACATTCCAGCGGCAGCGATGATACAATTTAACCCCGGTAACGCGAACTCTCGATAACTTTAATTCTCCGCTTACTTGAAGCAGCGAACCCCTATAACTCGAAACCCCGTCAATTCAAAGTAGTTTCAACTTTCTTTTGCAGAGTTCTCAATTCGAGTTATCAGGGTTCAACTGTATATACCTGAGAAAACAAACATTGAGTTAAGGGAGGCCTGTGTTAGTGCTAACTGCTGCTCAGCAGAAACAACTTAAGAAGAAACTATAGGAATTTCATGAAAGACAAGTGATTAAGTTTAAATCTATAAGTACAAAAACATGACTGACTCGGCAGAAACACGAAGAAGGCCGTGTGATGCGGTTGAGACGTCGCTTTCTCTCAGAAAGCCATTTAAATATAGCCTGCGGGCAGACCATATGGAGATGGCGATGGTGGCTTTGATTATGTTTTTCCAAAGGTTGCGATAATGGGGATCCTATACGTGACGACGGTGACGATGATGCTTATGGAGATAGTGATGGTGGCTTTGATTATGTTTTTTCCGAGGTTGCGATCATAGGGATCCTATATGTGGTGACGGTGATGATGGTGATGGTGGTTTTGATTATGTTTTTTCCGAAGTAGCGAACAAAGGGATTCTATATATGATTATGATGATGATGATGATGATTATGATGATGGTTTTAATTATGTTTTTCCGAACGTAGTGATCATAGGGATCCTATATATATATATATATTATGATGATGATGATAATGGTGGTTTTCATTATGTTTTTTCCGAAGGTAGCGATCATAGGGATCCTAAATATGATGATGGTGATGAAGATGTAAAGATGACGGGTATTGTTATTTGGTGATAGAGGTGATGATGATGATTATGATGATGGTGATGGTAATGGTGGTTCTGATTATGTATTTCCGAACATAGCGATCATAGGGATCCTATATGTTGATGATGATGATAATGGTGGTTTAGATTATGTTTTTTCCGAAGGTAGCGATCATAGGGATCCTATATTTTGATGATGATGATAATGATGGTTTAGATTATGTTTTTTCCGAAGGTACGTAGCGATCATAGGGATCCTATATA
The DNA here is from genome assembly GCA_026413305.1 of Hydrozoanthus tunicans. Lineage (NCBI taxonomy): Eukaryota > Metazoa > Cnidaria > Anthozoa > Zoantharia > Hydrozoanthidae > Hydrozoanthus > Hydrozoanthus tunicans. Next base: position 11,985 of record JAOBAT010099124.1, read on the forward strand.
TGATGATGGTGATGAACATGTAAAGATGACGGGTATTGTTGTTTGGTGGTAATGGTGATGATGATGATTATGATGATGGTGATGATAATGGCGGTTTTCATTATGTTTTTTCCGAAGGTAGAGATCAAAGGGATCCTATATGATGATGGGGACGACGATGATGATGGTGTTTTAGATTGTTTTTTCCGAAGGTAGTGATCAAAGGGATATGATCGCTACGATATCAAATATGATGATGGTGATGACGATTTAAAGATGACGGGTATTGTTATTTGGTGATAGTGATTGTGTTTTTAAAATGCTAAACAAAAACAAAAAAAATTTTGAAGAAAAACTTTTTATTACAAATATCCTTAATTACAAGAAGACTTGTTTACTAAGTTGAGTTATTTGTGCACAACTATCACCGTTTGGTTAGATCACTGACCCGACCACGTGCACGTGTATCAGTAATTCTCAACGAAAAACTCATGTGACTCGATTTTTCAATCTCGAGGGACGAGACTCATCTCGTATAGGGTAGATTGAAAAACCTTCCCTCCAGTTATAATGTGTACTGAACGTAACAAATAATTGTGTCTTCTACGACGCGGCTTGCTTAACACCTATAAACTATGCCTATGTCTATGTCTAAACATCGTAAATGTCTGAAAATATAAAAATTCTAAAAACTTGAAGCACATACTCTGTAAAGTTTTCTGGAGGGCATTTCGGGTACCCAAGCCATTCACCATATAACTACGTCTAACTCTAAGTCTATCCAAATCTCAGACTTCCTCACGACAGGAAGCTTACCGTTGCAGCTTAGCCCGCGCCGCAATGTTTAACTTGTATTCGTCTCAAAGCAATAGATAGATAGATAAATTTTATTAAAACGTCAAGTCATGTATCCTGGGAGAAACCAATACCAATATTAGGTGACGCGTATCATAAAATACAATACAAAATTAAAAATATAATAAAAAATATCTACATTACATAATATAATATTAAGACAATGTTGAAGACATATTATGAAATACGTTAGTATATACCAGCTCGGCTACCCGCGATTTGATTGGGCAGTAGATCTAGAAATAGTAGATGTGAGACAGTATTTACCTCCGAAACAGTAGATAATGACACCAGAACAAAATGGTGGACGGAAGTGGTAGCTTTGCGTTCGTTTCGGATCACGATACTGAAAAAGTTTGCTCTGAAAACACGGGGTGTTTAAAACAGCCTAAAGAATTTCATTGTTTAAGGCGATTTACGACATTTTGTAGTTGACAAACTATCAAAACACGTTTGTTAGATTTATCAGGCTGCTTACGCATGAGTCTGGCCACGCTCAGTGATTTAAGTTTTTTTTTCTAAAACAAGAAAGAAACGGTTGCCTCGCTAGTATATACGAAAACACTTATTCTACTTCAATTTTGTCGGATAGTGGCTTATTGAATATCTACCTCCTGCTTTCGGTGGATATTCTGCCACTATCCACCTCAATTGAAATAGAATAAGTGTTAAATATACAGAATAAAAAAATTTATATTAAAAAATAATTTTTAAGATACTCTCATGTAGAACATAGGTCGATTTCTAGTAACATAGTTACGTCTTTACCATGGCAATGTATGCACTTTTGATTTTTAAACTCATAAAGCTTAGTTTTATTCTGTTTTAAAAATTAAAACACAAAATGACAAATACGCTTCAAATTTCACTTTTCCCACGTCACATGTTCAAGTTGCAGTACTTGTTATAACTTGTATCAGTAGTCAGTCCTAGTTACTTAATTTATGCTCTAACGTTCGAAACTCTTCCAGTTACTCGGCCGCGGCGACTAGTTGTTACTAGCACCGTATATGGCCTGGTGTCCACTGCGCTTATTATCATCTGTTAACAGCTCGGTAGAGTTGTCATTGGCACCTGAAAGGTATTACAAACGCACCATAAACGACTTGGAAAACAATAAGACTGTATTAGAAAATAAGCCCGAAATAACGCGGGCTCTGATTTGTTGTAGTTCCGTTTCATACTGAACTGAATAGAAACCACGATATGACGCAAGAAAAACAGTTAAATGCTTAGTTTTTTTCTGTGTGGACTGGAGAGGCTATTATTTAAAAGAAATAAAACAGCCCCGCTTGCGTTTCTAAATAGGAAACGCTATGTCGTAGCAGACACTCGACGTCATATCGTGGGGGAGTCAGGATGGCCGAGTGGTTAGCGCTCGCGCCTCCCACCTCTGTGGACCCGGGATGGAATGGTGGTTTTATGGTCATGGTATAGTATGCTATCAAATGGTAAGTTCTGGTACGTCTGCAGTACATGTGGCATATACAATTAAACTATTACAAGAGCGCAGGTTGATTATGAGATGGTAAACAGCCAAAGAGGCGTATAGGGACGAGTTGACCATAAATTAATCATCTCACATCCAACAAGCGCGATACTTTGAAAATAACAGCTAAATCAGTTTCCATATATGGTATATGAGCTGATAACTGAAATTGAGTGAACCATCAAAACGCATTATTCGAGGTTGCAAGTTTAATAAAGTTTGGTGTTTGGGGAGGTTTCCATATCTTACTTACTTGTTTGTCTACTTACTTGAAGACTGCTTCTGGCGTCTTTTTCTTACCGCCATAGCAACTACAGCGGCCACAAGGATCACGATGACAGCCGCTTGAAAAACTAGCAACGTGATATAAATCTTGGAGTGGTCTTTATCTGAAAGAGAAAATAAGATTAGAACCAAGGATTAGTAAAACTCCAAACAGTTTAAAGCTCAATTATTCCGTTTTTTATTATTTCCACTTTTCACTATCATTATATAATTTACGGATACTGCCTAACCCCTTGTGAATGGCTCGGGCCAACGGCTTAAAGAGCATATGACACAAGATCGACAGTTTTTCCAATTAAAAAAAAAAATTATAAAAACATTGTTTGCCAAGTTTGACAAACATGCATACGATAAAAGTACGCCAAGATACGGCGTGTAGAATTTTGAACTTTGCCCGCTAAAAGTGTCCCCTCCAAAGACCAACTATATGAGGTCACGTGCGCCGCGCCTCGGTCCATCCAAAATCGACTTTAAAACATCTGTAAGAGCTTCTATCGAAAACTCTAGCAGTTACGGATGTTTTGAATGATCTTTTTGCTTCGTAGCACCATATTAGATGGACGCTAGGGACGCATAAATTAATTTTAGGTATGCTAATACAAAATAACAAGAAAAGTTTAAGAGTACAATAGCGAAAAGAAGCAGTGCATTTCAAAGTGTAAAAACTAATAGGTCAGCATGAAAAGGTACCTCTAAGTTTGGTAAAATTCAAGAAATTTAAGAAGAATATCGAAAGTTTTTCCGTTTTCCCTTGTTGGATAAGAGGTAATTTGGTTATTAAAAAACACATCTCTTGGAATAACTAGATAGATTTAGCAAATACAACGCGACAATAACGTGACTTTTTGTTTACTTGCGTGTTCACAGCTCGAGGTTCTGAGAAGAAGACGTCACGTTGTAAGCGCAACGCGAAATCATCAAAATCCCGCCCTGAAACACAATGCGACGTGTACATCGCAACTTCACAGGACCCGAGCTGCGCACGCGCACGTAAAACAGGCATCACGTTGTCTTTGCTAAATCTAACTAAAACTGTTACATTTTAAATATTCTTCGCCGCATGGACAGAAACAATGCAAATTTTCAGTATCCTTGAAAACTTTAACTCCTCCAAAACTTGCTGTCATCATTAAATTACATTCCTTATTGTTTATCAATTAAACTAAATCTTGAGAAAGCTCATCATTTTGATCTCATATATAGAAAGAAACAAAAACGGGGAATCTTTATAATTTACTCCGACGACAGACAAACGTTCGTGACGTCAGCATCTTAAAACGTCCCGCGTCACAAGTTTAATGTTGAGCAAATTTTACCTACTTTTTTGTTCGTTTTTCAAGGTTGCCTCCCAGTTGACGCATTTGCAATTTTGGTTTAGCCTCTTGTTCTTGTTCTTACACCTTTCTTTTTTGCTCCTTGGGCAGTCGCAGCTGCAACTCTCTTTGCTCCAACTCTTTGGACAAAATAGAATTTGGTATAACTCGTGGTACGAAGTTCAAACTTGAAGTCCATACTACTACTCCTCTTACTATTACTAACTACTACTACTACTACTACTACTACTACTACTACTACTACTACTACTACTACTACTACTACTACT
>JAOBAT010099135.1:0-16195 GCA_026413305.1 Hydrozoanthus tunicans
GGACATGCTGGTTTTTTTGCCCCCCCCCCCCCCCCCCACCCTTTGTTAGTAAGTACAACTTTACAATTAGTGCCAGCCCTCCCTGTATTTTAGAGTCTGGAGTGCTAGCTGTTACACCCATCGGCCTGATAGAAACAAAAGATGGCGCGAACGTATAAAGTTTATCTTTGAAGGGAATAAAGATTTTGCGAGTGAGCGTAGCGATTTTTTAGGAATATTAAAAACTATAGAAAATTTGAAAACCCATACAGTGACTTTATCGTATGCATATGGAGATGTCCGTTCACACAGGCTCTTGTAATGTATATGACTTGTTCAATTCTGTTTAAAGATTTGAGGATTTTCACAATGCAAATTATTGCTAAAGAAATATTGACACTGCGTGCGAGCGCCAATCAGAATGGGCAAACTGTTAATTCCTTATCTAATCTAGTAGATTAACTAAGTTCGTATAAATGCTATCCAGGAAATGACAACAAGGTGAAAGAACTATGATAAATTTACCTGAAATTGAAATCATTGTTGGTGACAAAATTGGAAAGCAAATGCATTGTGGGTTGTTTTCAGGGGGTTCTAAACCCATCAACTAATCATCTCTCAAAATCTTTTATTGCAGTTGTGAACGGAAGTTGCGGCGGTGGCGCAATGGTGAACGGCGGCGCCGGGGAAATTAAACTGGACGGGAAGACTTTCCGTAATAAACCCACCGATGGCATCACCATTGCATTGTGGGTAAACGTTACGTCAGTGAAGGGAGTTCATTATTTGTTTGTCACGATTGGCGGTCACTCTCTACACAAGCACGATCAGTACAAACTGGCGCTCGAGGAAGGTGCGGTCGTTTGGGACCAACACAACGAGTTCGACAAGCAGATTTTCAGCGTGAGGACGGATCCGATCGTTATGAACGGTATGCGCTGGCATCCCTATCGACTCTTCACCCTACCAACTCTGTACAAAAAATAACGTTTAAGTAATTACCGAGGATGCGCTTTCTTTACAATTTAGTGGATAGTAAGGGAATTGAGATAAACTGTTGAATGAGAACAAACGGTCACGTTTTAGCGTTAAAGGACAACAACGAACAACCACAACAATAATTTATTGTACCCTCATTCATACTTAATACTTTTTTTTTATAGAAATTACAATATTTATGGGTACCAACTTCCAAAAATAACTTTCAAGGAGGCGTTTTTTTTATCGTTTGGTGGCCATTGGTAAAGAGGGAGTCGATATACATTGTTGGATGAGTAGAATATCGAATGCCATCACCAAACCTTCCCTTCTGACCAGGCACGAGATCAGCTTTGGTTTGGTGGACGGTTTGGCGATTTTCAATCAAAGTTTAGTTTTTAAACTTTTGTATGGACCCTTTAAAACTACCAGTTACAAAACCTAACCCCTCTCTTAAAACCCATCCAAGAAATTTGAATACAGTCAAGATGCTTCCTTCTATACACCTGGGATTGCATCGTTGGATTTTCAAAATTTCAAACTACACCAAGAGACTTCATTAATCACATCATCAGAAGTCGCCAAAAGCTGAAGGGAAAGCAAACCCTTTTAAGGCAGACAACAAAACTCATTTTCGAAACTGTTGCTTAAAGATATTTTTTCTACAAACTTTCGAGGACCCCGTCCCCCTTTCCCCGTTTCCCCTCCCTTGCCTCCACTTCCTTCTCTATCTGGCGTTCCCTATCGACAGTTGACTAAATTTTGTGGCTCCCTTAGATCTATGGACCCATATAGCGGCTACTTACGACGCCAAGAGTGGATCGGCCAAAATTTACGTAGATGGCAGCCTAATGCAAGAAGGCAAGGGGAAGGGGCTGCTTTCAGTGGACTGGGACGACTACGCTGCGTTTGGCAAACACGAGGACAGAATGTCTACTGATTTCTTGGATGAAATCTATATGTTCAATCGCGAGCTGGAGCCATACGAAATCAAGACGCTTTACGACAGCTGTAACTTTGGAGCTGCTCGAAAAAGTAAGAACAATGCAAAAAAACTATTTGCGTAATATCTTTGACTAATACGTGTTGCTTGTTTGAATTGCTGAGTTGCGCCTGATGTCATGGCGGCTGTGAATTTAGATGATTTCTTTTGTTTAGGGGACCAACTTTTGTCGCGTCTCTAGAGAATGCGCGAAACCCAAAAATTGCCGGAAACATTACAATGTTAACAATTTAGCGCTTTTAAAGCAGAATCAAGTTGGGTCTTTAAAGAAACAGTAAGCTAGATTCTTTAACGTGAGATTGGAAAAATGGATAAGTTGAAAACCAAGACCAACAAAACTGCAATAGTTTGGTGATCATAACCCACCCATCATTGACTTCATTCACATAACACCAACACACTCACATTAGCGCTATCACCCAGCCTGTCAACACTACCATCGTGTTGCTAGTGTCAATGTCACCTTGTCCATCCTGTTGCTAGTGTCAACGTTACCTTGTCCATCGTGTTGCTAGTGTCAACGTCACCTTGCCCATCGAGTTGCTAGTGTCAACGTTACCTTGTCAACTGTGTTGTTATTGTCAATGTCACCTTGTCCATCGTGTTGCTAGTGTCAATGTCACCTTGCCCATCGAGTTGCTAGTGTCAACATCACCTTGTCCATCGATTTGCTATTGTCAACGTCACCTTGTACATCGTGTTGCTAGTGTCAACGTCACCTTGTCCATCGTGTTGCTAGTGTCAATGTCACCTTGGACATCATGTTGCTAGTGTCAATGTCAACTTGTTCATGGTGTTGCTAGTGTGTCAATGTCACCTTGTCCATCGTGTTGCTAGTGTCAATGTCACCTTGTCCATGGTGTTGCTATTGTCAACGTCACTTTGTCCATCGTGTTACTAGTGTCAAGGACACCTTGTCAACTGTGTTGTTATTGTCAATGTCACCTTGAACGTCGTGTTTCTAGTGTTAACGTCACCTTGTCCATCGTGTTGCTATCGTCGAGTTCACCTTTCCAATTGTATTACTGTTGTCAATATCACCTTGAACATCGTGTTGCCAGTGTCAGCGTCACCTTGTCCATCGTGTTGCTATTGTCAACGTCACCTTGTCCATCGTGTTGCTATCGTCGAGTTCACCTTTCCAACTGTATTGCTATTGTCAATGTCACCTTGAACATCATGTTGCTAGTGTCAATGTCAACTTGTTCATCGTGTTGCTAGTGTCAACGTCACCTTGTCCATCGATTTGCTATTGTCAACGTCACCTTGTACATCGTGTTGCTAGTGTCAACGTCACCTTGTCCATCGTGTTGCTAGTGTCAACGTCACCTTGTCAACTGTGTTGTTATTGTCAATGTCACCTTGTACATCGATTTGCTATTGTCAACGTCACTTTATCCATCGTGTTGCTAGTGTCCAGGTCACCTTGTCAACTGTGTTGCTATTGTCATTGTCACCTTGTGCATTGATTTGGTATTGTGTTATCACTTTGTCCGTTGTCTTGCTATTGTCAAAGTCACCCTTTCCATCGTGTTGTTATTATCAATGTCACCTTGTGCATCATGGTGTTAACTGCCATGAGTGACTTGTGTATCGATTTATTTGCAGAAAATTCGGACACGGTGGTTTATTTCGGTTTCGACCGGGTGTCAGGCAGCACAGTGTACGATGATTCTGGAAACGAAGGAAACGGAGAACTGACCAGTCTCGCGACTATCACCAAGGCAACGGGGAATTGTGGGAAAGGGCTGCTTTTGCAGGGAGGTAACAAACGGACAACCAGTTCTCAATTTGTTTTCTTACTGAAACCTCGTGACGTAGCATATATCGTTACATGTAGCGTAACGTTACAAATGAAATAACAGCGTAGCATACAAATATAACATAAAGTTACATAATACATCAAAGCGTAACAAATAACATAGAATAACTATGTTAACGCAAAATGGGTTACGGTAAGATAACATAACAGAACAAGAAAATTGACGTGACAGTTAACAGAAACACTTTCGTTCCAAACATATATATTTTTTATGTGGCGTTTGTTAGTGAGGTGTTCATTTGTAGAGCGAATTTTGAATATAATAATTATGTTTTATATTATCAAAACGAAAAGTCCGTGATGATTTAACAACTTTCTCGTATTCGAAATAACGTACGTTGTAAAAGCTGGTCCGTAACTTATACCGAATGGACTAACCGTAAACTACGAATCCCGCATTTGGCCTAAAAATCTAACCGTAACTTACCTTGCGTACCCTATACACTCGGTTAATAAGGGGTAAAAACGAGGCTTTCAAAAGGTTTTTCCTGTCAGATTGCTCCTTCTGTTAGCCCATCCATTCTCACAAACTAATCATTATGGATAATGTCTAGTTAATCAATAATATTGACCTACTGTATTTCCTCTATTTAGCTCCCCTTCTAATAATCCCCAACTTGAAAGGCAGCAAAAAAAATATAAGCCCCCACCCTCTGTAATTTAAGAAATCACCGGGACATCAATCTCAGGTTGAAATCATAACAAAATACGAATGCTAAAGCTTTGTAATGTGTTTATTCGTTTGAAATTTAGTAAATAAATGTAAACAGAATAGTCACTTGCTTTGCGTCGAAATTTCAGACACAATTATAGTCATGTGTTTAAGTTTTTCTTTTTTCTTGTGGAGTTCGTTGTGCAAAATATTGATCATTTGCTTGTTCACGGTACTAATTTCGGGTGAAAATATAAACCCCCAGCCTCTATTTAGCCCCCCCTTCTAATAATCCCCCACTTGAATGGTAGCAAAAAAAATAAGTCCCCAGGGGGCTAAATAGAGGAAATACGGTAGTTCTAAAGTAAACTTTACAAAGCAATTAAAATGCAGGTATTAATTAGCCACTAGTTCTAATAACAATGTCGACATTGTGCGAACATGGCGCTCAATCTCTTCCTTAAAACATTTTAAAATGCGGACACATTCAAGACTAGGTCATCTCTGCCAATAATTTTATAATATGGTGTTAAAATCGCAATCTCTTTTAACATCTCACTCTCTCACAGGGGGGGGGGAGATCGTGTTTATAACTGTTTTATATTGTTATGTATTACGAATGGTTAGGGGTTTTTTTGTATTCATTTGTGTCTTATGCTGCACAACTGAAATAAAGTATAGTATAAGTTATTTAGATGAATACATTGAAAACTAAAATTACATTAAGAAAACGTTCATTTTAAATTTAAACTTTTAAACTTTCTTAGCCTTTTTATTATACCATATTACTTTTTAGCGAAACCATACGTCAACAAGTAACATATAAATAAAGGAACAAATTGGTATAAATTTTTAAAAGCTACACTTTTCAGTCGATCTTTAAGATTATCTTAAAACAGTTTTTAATCAGTTAAACTCTAAAGATGATCTTGGAGGTCTAAGTTTAGTTTGTGAAATGCTTACCAATTCTTACCTACAGTTATATATAATTTAACCAGGCGGAATTATGACCACTTCCATATTTTTCTGTTTATGTGCTTTGCCTTTCGCACTTGTAAGCTCTCAGCGCTACATCTCTGCACATGGACAAAGATTTTCATTACCAAAGGATATAATTCACTTTGCGAAATTTATGAAGTTGTCATTTTGGAGGAGTATATTTCATTCTGACTTCCCTTAACTAGTGCCTTGAACTATGGCTTCTTAGTTTTTAAAGTTATACTTACCTGACTTTTGTATGTGCAGGAACTCGTTGGCGTAATGTTCCAGGAAAGTTGAAACAAATTGAAGCAGGTCCTAACGGAGTGGTCTGGGGCGTAAATAAACACGGCTATATCTACTATAGAGCCGCCGTTCATCGCCATAAACCTTTTGGGAGGTATTGGGTCCGTGTACCTGGTCGATTGAACTATGTTTCGCCCGGATGTACGGGTGTGTATGGAGTTAGTCCGAACCAGCAAATATGGAAATACCGCGGTAAGTTTCCAGTGTTTCTTTAAATCTCATTCTTCAGATTCGTCTAATCAGGAGGTTGATTAAAACTCTCGGGTTTTTTTTTCGGCAGCGCAGTGGCCGAGCGGTTAGCGTTTTTGACTCGCAATCCTAGGGTCCCGAGTTCGTGCCCCGGTCAGACCACTATGTTTTGTCCTTGAACAAGACAGTTTACCTGACCGAGAAGCTCGTGTTTTATCGTTATTACTTATTTATTACCAGTTTCTTTATATAGTTTTAAGATTTGTTGTTGCAACTAGCGACAATACAAGATTCTTGACTTATTCAAACCGAAAAAAACATTTTCGGGGAAATGTTATGGCCCAGTGAAGCGTATTGAGGGAAATATGGTTGAACTAATACCGTTTTTCTTTTTTTTTCTTGTCTTCAGGGAGGCTAAACCGGAAATACTTTAGATGCCGTAGTGTTGGTAAGATTATCAATTTGAGTGTAAAAAAATCAGTCAATGTTGAATTTTCTTCAACGAATCACTAATTATTTGTTTTTGATTTAAAGATATTCATCGCCCAAAACCAAAGCCAAAAGGTATGAATGTTTTTGTATATAAGTATTTGACTTGATTTTCCTTTCTTTGATTTTGCTTAAAGTTGAAGGATTCATATTCTATTGGTTTACTAAGAATAAATTTGGTAGCTTACTTATACGTGCTTTAAATTACTTTCTACATATACTGGCTTACAACTTCTTGCCCTCCGTTATTAAATATTTACACACGTTTTCGGTTTCAGATCAAACTACTTACAAGCGAATTTACTCTCAAACATGTATACCAAGTTTGAAAAATAGTGAATTGTTGCACTGCTTGTCTGGTAAAGAAAATCATGAAAAAGGTAGTAAACTGTGAACAGAATTGTAGCTTATAACAGCGTTTTTACCCTATTCTATTCTAACACAGTGAAATGGACCCGTATTCCGGGAGCTCTAAAACAGATCGACACCGGTTACTCCCGAGCAGTCTGGGGAGTGAACCGCGCCGGGTATATCTACAAACTGAAACACAATAGACGAAGTTGGCAACGCATAGGTGGACGTTTGATTCATGTCTCTGCTGGTGAAGGAGGAATCTGGGGAGTAAATGGCGGGCACAACATTTACTATCGCTGGGGTGAGTAAACACCACTTTAATTTACAAATTCTTTACATAAGTACGAAATAAACTACGGATATTTTCATCACGGGCACTTTGGACTGGAAGATAAGGGCAGGGTTTGTACGGGTCTTGGAAAATCTGAAAAGGTTAAGTTTCTGATTTTCCAAAACGGAAAGTCATTTAAAATTGGCAGAATTTTGATTGCTAACAACGTGTAGAAACAAAGAAAGCCAATGTACGTGAACAAATTTACTCGCCTTATTGCTGAGTAATTAATGATTTCACCGCAGAGATAGACTCGCGGAGACACAGTGCGATAAAACCGTGTGGGAGTTAAATCGTTTTAATTCCTAGAGTTGAACTTGATATTGTAACTATGTTACGTTTGTTATGTAAAACAAACATCCTTTTTTCACCTTGTTTAGCTTGCATTATGCTAGGAAAACGAAAAAATTAAACTACTTTTGATGTATTGAGGGATTTCACAATGCTAGTTCTTGCCAAACAGAAAAAAATTATTATTAAAAAAGGCATGGAAAGTCAAGGAACTTCAGAAAGTCAAATAGTACGAACCCTCCAGGAGATTTTAGGTTGCGAACACCTTTGACAAATTATTCTCTTTGAAACGCCAATTCTGCATATCCTGGGAGTGTTTTGAAAATTTTTATTCTCTTTTTTTATAATTTTTGGCGACGTTCGCTGATTATTACTGGACTTAAAATCTTATTGAGTGTGTGCAAAATTTGAAATTGTACTTAGTCTGCCAGAATGAGACGCCGGCCTTGCGATGGGGTATCTCCAAGCTATGAGAAACACAAACTGCTTGGTTTTTGTCTCTTTTCGATTAGAAAGGTAAACAAACCCTTAGTTGCGTTCGTTTCTTTCTTCAGGTTCGATGCGCAACAGGGCTGGTACTAAATGGTATCATGTTGGTGGTAAACTAACGCAGATAGATTCAGGTCCTTTTGGTCTCGTATGGGGAGTTAGCAAAAACTATCATGTTTGGTGTCGGACTGGGATCATTTGGCGAAATCCAAAGGGGCGTGGCTGGAGACGGGTACCTGGGGGTTTAATACACGTGTCCGTTGGTCTCTATGGTGCTTGGGGTATAAATCGCGCTGGCTACATCTACTATAGATATGGATTGTCACGTAGAAGACCACAAGGTAACTGTCGTTTTATCGGTTTGTTGTTTTAACCGGCTTCCTCTTTACCTCAAGAATGACGTCAGTCATCGATGAGGTTTAGGAGTAAGGTGAGTTCACTCACTCGTTACAACAGGGTTTTCAAAAGTTGCCGACGCCCGACGCAAACCACCGGCTACTTTGATCATTTGCGCTGGGTACTTTTCGGCCCTTTAAGCATTTTTGGTCTTGAAAATGCACCAGACTCCACCTCCCGGCATACCAAAAAATTTCAAAGTAAGCTCCGGCTGCGTTTACTCGCCTTCCTGCTACTTTTTTTATAAATTGAAAACCCTGTTACAAACTTTTAATCGAGGAATTAGTGTATGCATGAAATTATAGTTTTACTAGAAAAAGATCTTTTTTTGCAACCTGGGCTCAGACTCTTGCTTGAACAATCCTGACCACTCTGAATTGATTTTTTGATCAAATGAATATGTCACGAATTTCTGGCGCATGCAAACTTTTGGAATTTGAGCTTACGAGAATAAAGGGTTTCACCACGAGGCAGTATTTCATCGTTGTTAATAAGTTTAAACGTTATCCTTACGCTAGGTTCCCTAAAATAATTTTTTTGGTATCTCAATCTTACAATATCAACATTGAACGAAGGCGCTTTTAGAAACTGCCAACATTGGAGCTGTTTGTTTTCACACGGCGTCCCGTGAAGTGATAATGTTGGATATGTTTTCTTCGCAGCAGTATTTTTCCCCAGTTTGCCAGAAAGGTTTATTTGTAAAATTTTTAGGGACCTACCTCGTGTCCTTTTTAGAACGTATCAAACTGTTTTCGCAATATATTTTGAATTATAATAATTATTTTAGATGCAGACAGAGATAAGAAATCTCGTATCGAGTATGTTAGAAAAGCCTAGGTCACAATCAAACCATTTGTCAAAAATTCTGTTGTAGAATTTATATTCATCCACAAGGTGGCTTATATAGACTTTGATTAAATGAAGTAGAACACCACACTACGACATATTTTGAATTTTTTCTTATATTTGCTGTAGTCTTCAATCAGTACAAAGCATCAAAATGCCACCAACGAGTTGCTATTATTCAATTCTTCTTTTTGAAAAGGACTTTTTTGTAACTGTATCCTGTTATGTTTTTCGGCAACACTTAGTTTGGAGCCATGTTTTGTGTGAGCCATACCACTCCTCTTTCTTGTTAGTGCTCTTAGAGTAATCATCTACTACAAAATGAAAATCATTGGTAATATTAGTCTTTTAAGCTACTTGTATCTTTTCAAACAAATGAAGAGCTTGCTGAGAGCATTTTGTTCTTTTTTCGGTTATTATATCAGTATTTTAAAGAATGCTAGTGGGCGGCTGCTAAAACACTCAGGCTCAGTTTGGAAAACTCATGCTTTGTTTCTATACTACTTTTTCGGTAATTGGTGATCAGGGTTCGTCCGGGTCCTTAAAAGCCTTAAAAATCCTTAATTTTCACTTTCCAAAATTTCAAGAATCTTGGCTTAAAAGGGCAGAGTTTACTGGGTGGCTTCAAGCAGTACCTGGAGATCCTTACAACGCCTCGTGCAGTCTTTGCCACAATATCGTAAAACGTCATGTTTTTGGTCAGTTCTGTTGGTTGATGTCCCCTGGCTTAGGTCCTCAAAAACCAATAATCTTACCTTAAAAAGTCCTAAAAAATGCTAAAATTTTGCTTTGAGAAAAGCGGACGAACCCTGGGTGATGTATGGGTAACACCAACACTCTCAAGAATAAGCGTTTCGTGGTAGTGATCGAACTCGGTGTTTACGTCTCCTTATGTATCAGGGATAATTTGTTCTTGTCTTTAATTTTAGGTATTCGATGGCGTAACATTCCGGGTCGCTTGAGGCAAATTGATAGCGGACCGAATGGCGCAGTCTGGGGTACCAACAAAGCCAATTATATCTGGTACAGAGCTGGTGTTAATCGTAGGAGGCCAACTGGCAGACACTGGGTTCGTATCGGTGGTCGACTTCGCTTCGTCTCGCCTGGATGTGCAGGAGTGTTCGGCGTGAGCAACAATGGGCAGATATGGCGATACCACGGTAATAGTGGAAACTGTTTAGTTTTGTAACCCGGTTTTGAGATTTGTGCATAGTATTTTCAGAGGTTTTGTTTCAGGCCGGACCGCGCCGGCGCAACGTCTGGTTGTTTGACATTTAACGTCCTGTAGTTATCACACGAAGCAATTATACTTTACAACTTCTTCATTTATGGCTAAGTTTTTTCCTTCCTAACAACAATTGAATTTCTCCTTCCCCCCCCTCCCCCGAACTTAGGGAACCAATCAAAGATCGTGCTTAATTTTTTTCCTTTGACTCTTATTTTCAGGAAGGAGAGGTCGATATATGACCTGCCGTGGAGTTGGTAAGTAACATTAAAATTCGAGTAGAAGTTTTAGCAAATTCAATTGAATACACTAGCAGGGAAGATAAATGACTTAGATACTTATTTGACAGCTTTCAACAACAGCAACGACATTTTATTTTACCATTTCTTTACAAATAATAATACAATATAGATATATATGCTTTTTTACAAAGTCGGTGGTTATGGCCACAAGAAATAACCAAAGGGTTAAAAAAGTCAAGTGACCATTTCGCCTAAATGTATCAGGTACCCCTGAAGCAACAATAAATTGCTGAAAAGTAGTTAATGGTTGGAAAAATGAAGTAAGAAGGCAAGAAAACAAAGTATAATAAAGATAAGATTACAGATAGACATACTTTGTTGTCACAGAATACTACCTCAAAAGTAGAGAAATTTGTGTTGGTAAATGAGACAGAACTATCTTGCTTGTCTCTGTTTGACGTTACTTTCCTTAACAGACATTTCAGTATAAACTGAAACTAAATTTTGTACCATTTTATCAAAACAGACTAGCTAAGAAATGTTGAAACGGTATTTATGGAAAAACAAAATTGTTTTCGAGACTATCTTAAAAAGTCACTTACGTTTTGTCTAAGTATGTATTGGTTAACCATTATAAGCACTTTAAGGTTCTTTAAATAAGTTTAATCACTGTACACTACTTCAGCTACTTCTGGCTTAAGTTTTTAGATATATTATGTCTTTTACCACAAAGTAGGTTGTATTACATTTCTTGGTAAATTTTGCTTCTTTTTCATTGCAGGTATCAACCGACCTGTGCGCCCAAGTAAGATCTCCTCAACGCTCGATTATCATATTTTTAGTGTTTTTGATTTTACGTTAATAAATTATCTAGTTCGAACTGAAGTCTCGCCAAAGCAAAGTAACGATAAAATGCTTTCTAAAGAAAAATACATGACTAGCTGTTAACTACGTATCTGTAACCTCCTTCTAACCTCCTCCATTTCGTGCTACATGATACGAATCAACATTACTTTTTCCCACGAAAGTCTTTGAATGGAGTATCTACTTTCAATTTGGTCACTCAGTCAAGCCCGAGTTTTCTATGAGCTGATAGTCAACGACGCGCAGCCGAGTTAACTATCTTTCATAGAAAACATTCTTCAATACCATCAAAGCTTACTTCGTGCCTGATCAGTTTCGAGACCAAAAGTTTTCGAAGAGGATGAGCTTTCGCACCTTGTAAAGTAACTTGAAGATGGTGAGGCCGAAAAACTTGAATCAATGCTTATTAAAAAACTTTTTAAGGTGTAAAAGGTTTTACAGAAAACTAGAAACTGCAACAAATGGTGAAGATTAAACAGGCAGAGATTCGGGAACCTACGAAAGTTCAGGATATTATGATTAAAACTACACTTATTACCTAATAATAGGTAACAGCCCATTTGAAGAACACTTTGCTTATTCTTAGACCAGAAAATGTCTCAGTCGCTTTGTTGATTTTGAGATTAACAGTTTTTTGAAGCAGCTTTTGTTTTTTTTCCTGAAGGTGTAGGTAAATGGCATCGCATTCCTGGAGTCCTAAGACAGATCGACACTGGTTACTCTCGAGCAGTTTGGGGAGTCAACCGTGCTGGCTTTATCTGGAAATTGAGACCTAACAGGCGAAGCTGGAGACACATTGGCGGACGTTTGATTCACGTGTCACCCGGAGAAGGCGGAGTGTGGGGAGTGAACAAGCGTCACTACATTTATTATCGGCGAGGTAAGAACTTAGTTTTCTAGTATTTCAAAATATTAGTTAAAGTTAGCTTGATTCTGTCGCTGCTCTGGATAAACGAACGTAGGGTTCACACGGTCATTTAAGGGTTTAAAAAGTCATGGAACTTAAAAACGCATTTTCCAGGCTTAGAAAAGCCATTGGATTGGGGGAAAATGGTCAAGATCATGGAAAAGTCAAGTAATTTCACTATTGATTTTGATTTTGATTTGGAAAACGAGTGGCGATAAGGTTTTAAACCATTTGGTGAGTTGGTCTTAAGTTAACAAATTTAACAGTTTTGCTCTAAATACATGATAGATACACTGTCTTTCAATGTTCAAAAGGTGAAATTGGTTTTTAGAGTCGGATTAGAATTTTAATAGTTTTTTTTTTGAGTGGATTACCTGGTTTCTCGATGTTTTTTGCCCATGGAAAATGGCATTTGGTAATGGAAAACTCATTTAAAAGTCTTGGAATTTCGGATTAGAATGTTAATAGCTTTTTTTGGAGTGGATTATCTGGTTTCTCGATATTTTTGGCCACGGAAAATGGCATTTGGTAATGGAAAACTCATTTAAAGGTCTTGGAATTACATTCCTCATTTTCAGTGTGAAACCTAGAACAGGTTGGGAACCCCAAGAAAAGGGTCGACTCAAGCCGCCGTCAGCTTGATTCTTTATTTTGAGAAGACGCATAAGTCTGTTCATTGGCAGATGTTTAACAACTTACTTACGCCCTTTGACTCGAATTACAGGGTTGGCAATTGACGAAGGCTCTCTAACGCATCCTGCTCTGAGCCAGTTGTTCCATCATTCCATCTAATTCATCTCCATTAAATTTATTTCCTCATTTCAACTTTTTGAACAAAGGCATCACTTTTTTTCGATTATTGTAAAAATTCTGACGCTCGGCGAGAAATCGAACCCAATCCTTCCGCGTTGCAGAGTTCGACCTTAGCAAATAGTTATAACAATAATAATAGTAATGATAATGATAATGACAATAATAATAATCCAATGATGTCTTTATATGCCAAAGGAAACACTTAATAGCAAGGCTAATGAACTTGTGGAACTCTGCATTGAAATAAAACTACCAAAGTAGAAAAGGTGATCAAAGATTAAATTAGTACTTACATCTAAAATACAATAATTTTGGACTTCGAATATAGACAAGGCAGGGAAAAAAACACATTAAAACTTACTGACTAAATAGTTGGTGTAATTATAACTTAAGTACATAAATTATAATATGAGTTTAAACTCTACAGTGCTGTAGCTGCTATTGATCTTTAAAATAGAAATTATATTAAACATATTGTGCTTGAAACATGATACCGAATCTACTTAACTAACCACCTAGGCTGTATTATCATGCTTTTTACTATTGTTTATAAAATAAATTCACTAAAACACGTGCTCTGATTTTCTTCTGGACCATTTTCTTCTGGCTTGTTTTATTGCTGTAGCCAGATGTAGTCCATGACTACCTATTTGCGCAAGAAACAAATTGAAGCATTGAAACACAAGAGCTAATTGGGTGGCGTTCAATTGCGTATACTAATTATACAGTAGATGGCATAATAGCTAACTCATATCATCCTGTTTCCTTAGGATCACTCAGGAACAGGGCTGGTAGAAGCTGGCTCCATGTTGGTGGAAGGCTGATGCAGGTTGATTCTGGAACATTCGGGCGCGTGTGGGGAGTGAGCAGTAACTACATGATCTGGTGTCGTACAGGTATTACCTGGCGGAGGCCACAAGGAAGCCGCTGGCGGCGTGTCCCCGGAAACCTCAAGTATGTATCTGTTGGGCAGTTAGGAGCCTGGGGTGTGAACCGACACGACTATATCTACTTCCGATATGGCATCACGAACCGACGACTTCAAGGTTAGGCGTAGGAAATATGAGCGAATCACAGAAACTAACCTCTGAAACGAAATAATGATTTGCGACCTTGAATGGCTGATGACAAATCATGTATCAGCTGAGACCCTTAAGTTATTTTTGATCTTACTTTTTATCTTATATTGTGACAAGAGTGGTTCCGACAAAATTTGCATTTTTTCAAAATCTGCTGCCAATCCGTAACACTTGGGTATATTTTAGCTAAAATTAGATTATTGATGTATCCGAGGCAGATGGATCATCAGTCCAAGTCTGGCTCAAACCCACCCAAATTTTACGGATTGGCAGCAGGTTTTAGAAAAATGCAAACTTGTCGGAACCACTCGTGACGTCATCAGATGCAATTTTTGAAAGTTGATATCTCGATAACCAGGAATGATTTTGGCAAAAAATTTTCACCGTTTTTCCTCATTTAGCAAGGTCTATCCATTGAAGTAACCAAATTTTTCACTTCATATGCACTTTAAGGGGATTGGGTAAGTTGTTGTGGATGTATGCCAAGACGCGAAGCAACTGAATTTATTATTATACCGTGCTAGCTTGATAACGGTCTGTTCTTTTTCAAAGTTAAAAAATAAAGCAGTTACCTGCATTGTCGATTTTCATCACCTTCTTTGTGTTTGCTTTTGCACCTTCTTCATTAACATCAAGGCCGCCTGGTTGGCCTAGTTGGTAAGGCGCCAGTCTTTCGTGCGTGAGGCCCGGGTTCGATTCCCGGTGCCGGACCTTCACTCAGGGTCTTAAAACAACTGAGGAGAAGGTGCTGCCTTTGATCTAACATCTGCAAACGGTTAGACCTTCGCGTCTTCTGGGATAAGGACGTAGGCCCAGTCTCTCGATCTTCTATCGGGGGACTTAAAAGAACCCACAACACTTGTCGTAAAAGAATAGGGTGATCCCGGTGTTGTGGTCAGTCTTCTACTAACTGAGGACAACTCTTACTGAACTTTACTGTGAGCCGTATATAGCGGACTACGTAAGACCCTCAATGCCTGAGTCATATGTAAATCACTGTTAAGCGCCTTTGATCATATCCACATTGAAAAGAGCGCTATGTAAATGCTAAACATTAAAATTAAATTAAACATTAAGGTCTTTTTGTAACTGTTGGAAAACGTGCCGCTTTTTTTACTTCGGCCAAATTCAAGAAAATGCGAAAAAAGAGTGCGCGAAAAGTGCTATCTACAGACTTGATAGATGCCAACGTTTACTATACCCTGAAAAGATGGGTTAGATTTTGTAAAAATTTGACAAAGAAAAACCGTACAACTTAAAATAACCAATTTTGACCCTCATTTTTAAAGGAACGCGTTGGGTTCATATTCGTGGTCGCCTGAAGCAGATTGACAGCGGGCCTAATGGTGTTGTATGGGGAGTTAACCGTGCACACATGATCTACTACCGTGCCGGAGTCAGCCGATACAGGAAAGCTGGTCGATATTGGGTGCGCGTGAAAGGTCGACTCTCGTATGTATCACCCGGGTGCACTGGAGTAGTCGGAGTGAACAAATACGGGAAAATCTATCGATATGGAGGTGCGTTGTTGTTTAACTTTCGCTTACATTCCAACTATTATCAACGGCGTTTTTTCCAAAGAAATCATTCATTAGATTGGAAAAGGCCACTATTTCTCAAAACGTTGATCATAACTACAGATGATGAGCTAATTACTTATGCAACTTATCAGTTCCTTAAACTCCATGTCAGTGAAAATAAAAATAGACAGTTGAATAGAAAGGTATACTAGTAAAAGATTGAAATACGATTTTATTTCTTCCCAAACAGAGGAAGAAGAAATTTTACTCATTGCCAACAACCTTAATGAGTTTTTTTTTAACTCATTTATTTGTTTGGCATATACTTGAAACGTGTTGTATTCTTAAGGAAAATAGAAATTGCTCCTTAAGATAGTTTCAAGTGTAATTTATTTTCTTTTACTTTAACGAATTTCAAATTATATTTATAACGTTACTGCGT
>JAOBAT010099146.1:0-16193 GCA_026413305.1 Hydrozoanthus tunicans
TCGTTTTGAATTTTGGAAGAGTCCTCTTTCATTTCGTTGAATTTTCTATCCAAAAAACTTTTAAGCTCTTCAATATCAGCATCTTTTGGTTTTTCACTTTCCTTCTGACCTCTTGTTGCAGGCATATTTAGATATAAGACCGAAACCCCGCCAAATTTAAACAAAATTTACACGAAATCTTCCCGCTCCAAAATACACGTCTTCACGCCATGACCCTCGGGCCCAGTCTCCGTAATTTTGATTAAAGCGATTAGGAACAAGCTCATAAATATGAAAAAAAGTTGAATTAATCTTTTGGTTTGCGGTCTCTACTTGAGAGTAACATTTGATCACCCTAAAAGCACGAGTAAATCTTGGTAAAATAAAGTAATACAAATATATATATCTATATATATATATATCCGATCTCTTTTTTTTGCACTTAAATTTCAAACCAGCAGCTGCATAATGTAGGATTAAAAGGTCTCAGTTATCTTGAACCTAACAATATGCATCGAGAATCAAATCCGTCAGTTTTGTCAAACCAAGGCTGTCTTTGTGAAAAAGGCTTAACCTCTTTTCAGCTTTCACAAAAGTAGTAATTTATCGTTTTGTATTACTTTAATTTAATCATATTTATGCGTGTGTAATCTTGCACATACTCCATTTATTTAGTATAGAATACATTTTCGATGGTACTTCAAAACAGTTGCTGAACGTCTGTTGAAAAACGATATATTCGCGTAGGCGGGTCATTTTATTCAATGTCTTGGAAGATTAAGGATTCATAGAAGGCTTTTTGACAAATACATTTTTTCAAATAACACGTTTTTCGATTTTTGAATAGGTGGAACTGTTTGGGGAGAGAGCTTAGAGAGCATAGTTCCAGCCACAGAATGCACATGGCAATTTCGCTTCTCTTTGCCGTATACTCCGCAAGCATATTTCCGTCTTACCAGCAATTTTTTATAGTTGTCAAAAAAGAACTTACTTGGGTAGAAGTTTATACATATAAAGTCCATACGAGACGAAAATTTGAGTCACTTAGCCTGCGCTTTCCACACTCCCGTACGAAACCCAAGTTGTTGCCTTATCTCGTATAAAAAAAATTGTACGGAGCGACAACATGTTCGTATTTTTTTTTTTTTTTTGCTTTCGCAGTTAGATTTAGAATTTGGAATGCTTCAAAGTTGCACACACAAACAAAACCAACACTTTCATTCCTCGTGTGGGCAAAGTAATTTATGCAATTAATGTTGTAACGTTGCAAGTATTTTTAGACAGTTTGACATATATTCAGCTATCTCCAATTACTTGCAAAACGATTATTGGACCCAAGATGATGAAGGTGTGAACCACGAACACCTCTATGCAAACACAGAAACAAATCTGCTGGATAGAAAACTCGTTTTTTCTCGAGTTCGATTTTAAGCAAAAATTCGTGATTTCAAGAAGTCTATTCTCCCTTACTATTTTATCAATTCCACTGATATTTTGAACAGTGTTGAAATAATACCCCAAGTCCAAAACCGTGTGTCAGTTTTTTTCTTTAAATCGTTTGCTTCTTGAATTAGAAGGGCTTATTTTGAAAAATTAGCGAATTTTCGAACGTCAAACTTCAAATCATCATAACTAATCAACAAAGCAGCGACACGGTTTTGACCTCAACGTATGGTAAACAAATTGCAACAAAAAACCGCAGTTTTTGTCTTAACGCGCGGGAGAACAAACACTATGGGAAAAACGTGTAATTTTCCAGGAAAACGGTTCTCACTTGTTTTCGAATAAAAAAAACTGTTAAAAATAAATACAGAGACTTTGTTCTTTTACTTTTCAGAATATATATAATGGTTTGCTAAAAGCGCGAATTGAGTATCTTTGCGGCTGCAATTAAAAACAGCATCAAAAGTCTCCTGTGTAGCCTTAAACGACTAGACCATAAAACATAAGAAAAGTATTTTATTTGTATTTTTATTTGTGTATTCTTGCACGTATTTCGTTTTTTCACTATATATTTGTGCTTGTACCTCGAAATATTATCTAAACACCAGATGAGAACATAGACGGGCGAATTGGTTCAATGTCTCCATATTACAATTGACAAAAAGACGATTTCTGACTATTTCCTTTATATTTTAACAAAATTGAAAAAATGCTATCGTCTAAACTACGAGCATGGGCAATCTTTCTTTTCCTCACGTTATAATTCCAAGGTGAAACGGCAATGATAGTTGACAACAGCCGCAAAAAAACGTATGAAACTCTCAATGATTTCATCCAAATTTTGAGTAATGAAAGCGCATGAGAGTTTATGTGCATAAGGTTTGCAAGTCAAATGAGATGAGAGTTTGAACTCTCATCCTCGTTTGACCCCGACTTAAAAATACCGCTAATGCGCGAGAAGAAACTCGGACGAGCTGCTGATTGGCTCTTGTTGATTCAATTCCGAATAATGTTGCAACATTTTCAGCTTCCTGTTGTACTTGTTGACTTGCCTGGGCTTCCGCGGCGGTATTGCGGGCTCACAGCTCATTTTATAGGTAAATCCACTGCCTGACGAGGGAATTCCATGCTAAATAAGTCGCGCAGCGACGAGTGCGATATCGATTCTTCAAGTGAAATTTAGCGTGTAATTCACGAGTCAGGCAAAGGATTTTCTTTGAATCACATAGCAGTTAGTTTCTTCGAATTCCACAAAAAGATACCCACTGTAGTTAACCAATCAATATGCGCGTTATATGGTGAGCTATGCGATTCTATACCCAACATAGTATTACTGACGCAATATAGCAACAATAAGCGGAAGACGGGTATTGTAGATACAAGTGCTCCATCCGATTTTATCGCAAAAAACAAATGTTTTCGCTTTTGGAACAAAGTGCATTGCAGATTTCATTCCTTGTCTTTCTTGAAATATGCTTCTCTGCATGCGCAAAGACAAGAAACAAAGCGATTAATCCCTCTTAAGAATAAATTATATATAATGATCGAACGAGAACCACTTTTACGATCACATTTTTATTCTTAATCAACTTCGTTCCCAGGCTTAGTTATTTCACTTTCGAAGATTGAAAAGAGCCTGGGCGCCAAGTTGAATAGGGGGTGAAATTTGTTTTCAAAAACAGACTGCAACTTAATTGCAAAAAAAGAAAATAATGGTCAAGATAAAAAAAAAAACTAGCAAGGCCAAGTGACTATTAAAAGTACAACCGTTAAAAAGTGTTTCTACTTGACAATGCTAAATGATAAGGCAATGCAGGCAGAACAACGGGAAAATGCGCCAAGTGTGAAGGGGGTAAACACTCTAAGTGGGGGGGGGGGAGATAATTAAAACTCGAAGTTATAGAAGGGGACCTTATTGTATAGGGGGGTGATTAAAGGAGGGTGTTGGGGTATTAGAGTGTTTACCGTACCTTGATGGAAGTAGAGGAAGAACGAATCATTTCTTCCAATAGTGTGCGCGAAGCTATATATTGTAAATAATTATTCAGAAAAATCTGGTTTCTCTGGAGAATTTTAACGAGTGGCAAAAATTGAAGTCCTGCAAAAAATTCGCAAGCAACAAAGAAAATCTTCCCATATTTTAGGTTAGAATAGTATCAGTCTACGGAATAACCCCTAATTTGCATAAGTTTTCAACGCGCGAGCCTTGTTTGCATGTTTAGCAACATGGCAGCCGAAGAAGAATCTCTCGAACATGCCATTAGGCTCTTCTTTCCGTATTTTCTTGTCTTATTTCGCATAGAAACGATTACAAAAGTGACAAATAGCTTAACAATTGCTTTAAGTACAACCATGAAAATCCTTGTATCTCCATTTGCCTCTTATTCAAAGAAAACTGCGGCGAATTAAACAAAAGAAACAACGCGCGCTAGAAGTACAAAAGATCTAAAGTTAACCATACGTTTTCTGTGAAGAACCCGCCATTGCTGTCTTTGGTCAAAGTATCATCCGTTTCCATGGATATTGGCTATCATGCAAACGAGGCTCGCGCGTTGAAAACTTATGCAAACTAGAGGTTATTCCGTAAACTGTATGTCATACTTTAAGAACATCAAAAGATTGAGCATGAATGGTTTGTACCCACAGCTACAAAGGTCTCGATAGAAGGATAGGTTCTTCCATATTTACGTCGAATAGGGACAGGTTGTTTGTGTAAGAAAGGGTTTCAAGGAATTAATTATGTAATGGCAAAACGCATGTACCATTGTAATAAGAAATAAGTCTGGTGGGGATTATTTCTTTTTGAATATTTGGAAATACAGTAAAGCCTTCTAAAGAAAGGATCTATTAAACTTTTAACAAAATCTCGCAGCTTACAGCACTTCTGTCGCGCAGTTTCAAACTCTGTTTCAAACTGTTTACACTCTTTGGCGTTAAAACGGATTTCTTTCATATAAATTTTTTACCAACGTTACTTTTGGTTTAGCTAGTGGGATTATCGTCTTAATGTAGGTGTTTGCCCTTTGTAACTGCAGCGTTTAAAAACTTCAGGACTTAAAAACTTTGTCTGCGGAATTTGCTGAAAGACTTATCGTTCAAGAAAACTGTCTCTAAGGGCGAGCAAGTTATAGATCATTTGGTAATAAAGTGCTGGTTCGAAAGATGTTTGCTTTGTACGCATGGCCATTAATTTTTCTTATATTTTGCAAATCAAACAAAACAGAGCTCACATGTAAGAGAAACAACTATACAAACTGAAAGCGATAAGGGTACCTAAAAGCATTGATATTTTACTTCAAGTGTATGACTGACTGACGGGATATATATTTTTAAAGATAACTTAAGAATTTGGCATTTGAATTTTTTTTTTCAAGAGCAAAAGAAATAATTTAGAGGGAAAAAATAAGGAAAACGTAGGAAACATAGGTGTTTGAGAGGAAAAAAGGACAACAGTTATTTTGATGCCCGAAAGCTTTGCTCAAAACATTGCTATTATTTCAAACCATTAAAAAGAAAAGAGATAAGTCATAACAGAGGGAATGCTCGAGACTTTCTTTATTTCATCATTAACAATAATTGTTAAGTTTAGGACCTTGAAATGAAATGTTTGCAGAAGTCTGTAATACAGTAATTTTCTTATCTATTTATCTACGAATAAATAGTGCTGGAGGTCTAAGTTAGAATGCCTATTGATCCGAGATTTAAAATTTTTATTCCCAAGAAAACGGATTCAAGAACAAAATAAGAACTAAAACCAAATTATTTTTGCCTATAGAAAGAAAACGATGAGGTGGAATATTAAGTTTTAACTATTGCCTTGATCGGTTAATACTAAGTAATATCCCCATCGCCGCGTGGTTAGCCCAGTTGGTAAGGCGCCAGTCTTTCGTTTCGACTTTGTGTTAGGATCTTAAAAAAACCGCGAAGGTGCTGCCTTTGCTCTAACATCTGCAAACGGTTCAAGGCTTTCGCGTCTTCTCGGATAAGGATGTTAAGCTGTAGGTCCCGGGTGGCAGACCTCGAAGGGGACCTCGAGTCTTATTGTCTGTTCTCCCGTGACTCATTGAGTCAAAAATGTTATAAAACTAAAACAAAAGTAAAGCAAAACGTCTCTAAAATCTGAGCGGCTGATTTCGGAAGAAAACCTAAACGCCAATATCTCTAAACAGGAAACTTTCCCACTCTGGTATCAGACAAAGTACACTTTTTCAAATCAAACACAACTTTAAAAAGTCTTTTACTTATGTTATTTATACAGTATTGTTTTCGAGATGTACTTTTGCATCTGACTTTGAATCGGTACAATACAGAACAAATAATGCTTTCCAACTTGACCGGGCTTTTAAATATGGCATTATATTCGACGTTAAAACATTTTGTTATGATAACTTCGAATTGTCGATAGATATTTCGGAGTATTGTAAATCTAGTGTTTAATTTCTATTTGAAGCTATGATTAAAACGAGAAGTTGCGAAGTACCTGCTAATTGGCGGTTGAACTATATGCTTCAAATCAGTGGTAGGTCGAGATTTAATTACTTGTTTCACTACCTGCTATGCTACCTGCTATGGCGTTAGAGAAGGATTGGTCAGCTGCTTGGGTTAAAATGTCCACTGAAAACGCCCTTATTGTGTATACTCAGCAGAAAAAAAACGCTTAATTTATTTGACTGTGTCCGCAAGTTATTAGAAAACCAAACACACCTTGTGTTGACTAGTTTTCGTTACTGAAGGAATCTGCGACAGGAAGACATAGGGTATATTTGTTTGCATTTGCAAATACTACTTACACAAAACAATGTGTTCTGGCATTTTTAACAAGCTGGCCTGACATGAAAACAGCTTTTTATATAAATCAACTGAAGTGGCAAATAATTACATTAGTAGTGCGGAGAAGCGAGTATCAAAAGCCAAGAGTCTCTTGAGAAACGTTAGGAAAACACGACCTGTTAAAGAGGATTGTAAAACAATACAGCTGTTTCAAAACTTGGAATTGAAGGTGACATCCAGAGGAAGCAAACACGTGATAAATCAATTTTAAAGAGTTGAGAGCAATAATTAAGGATATGAATACTACAACTGCTCAAGGATTCTATTAAAGCAAGTCGATCCGATGGCATCAAGTGGATCTTTTAGAACACGATAGGAAACGCAAAGTTAATTACAAAGAAAAATAATCAAGTTTAACGCTTTTTGCTTGTTTGTTGTAAAAGGATAACTTCATTCGAAGGAAAAGCCCTATCGAGAAGATAAGGCGCATTCATAGTTAAATAATTTTGATTTTATACAACTGTATCCAGCCATGAGTGGACAATCGTACAAACAAGTTATCGTGGTTTATAGTTTTCTGTTTTTCGCTCTCACCACCGGAGAAATCATAACAAGAACAATTCCTGAGAATCTACCCGAGGGTTTTGTAGTTTACCAGTTCAAACCTCCTCCTTTAGCAATGGAGTATACATTTTACCAAGCAAAAGATTCCCAGTCACAGCGGGCGCTGAACTGGTTTGATATCTCTCGAACAGGGAAAGTTACGCTTGAGCATTCTCTTCCATATACAGTTGGCACAGATCCCAGTCTTAATACTTATAAACTTACCGTCTTGTTAAAAGCGCCCAGTAGTAAAATTGATGGTGAGGCGACGACGATTATAGTGAAAGTAACAGATACCAACAACTTTGAGCCATTGTTTAGATCTCAAGTATATAATGGTACTATCGCGGAGTACTCGCAGCCGGGAATGTATGTACAGGGACTTGGGAAATGCCGTGCGGAGGACCGCGATACAACTGGCATCAGTTCTTACAAAATTTTAACAGGGAACGACAAAGGTTACTTTAGGGTAAGGATAACAGTCAGTAAGAAAACGACGGGTAAAAACAAGAAAACGAAAAAACAAATTCGTGTGTTTAAAAAGCCTGTTGTAATGTCCTTTTTGCTTCATAGATCGGCTTAACAAATCATAAACTAAACAAGACCATAAACAGAACTAAATAAAACACCCGGTGACGGTTAAACGCACAACTTTTGCTTTTTTCCATAAACTAATAGTTTCAATTCTTTTTTTGAAAAAAAATGAAAAAACCCTAAGAAAGACACACTGTAGCTAAACAAAGCTAATACAACTAGACTGACGAAAACTTAATGTTAAACTTTCGCTTAACAGGGAAACAAAATCAATTTATACCTAAACAAAAAAAATAAACGTATATTTAATGGTAAATTTTTTGTTTAGTTGCAGCTTTATTGTTTCTTGATGGCTAGTTCTACTACTTTAGACTCACGTTTCCCTTAACGTAATTCTTACAGGTGTGTTTTTTTTAGAGAATTTAAATTGTTTTTCATTTTACCCTAAAGTTCAATAAATCTCCTCAAAAAATTCATAATTTTCTTAACTTTTGATGTTTCTGACCTTGTTTTTTGTTTTCCTTAGGGTAAGGCCTTGCATTCACTAGTCTTTAAAAAGCTTAGCGCTATTGAATCAATAAACCAAGAAGAATGATAATGAAGTTGATAATCATAATATACTATAATGAAGTCATAATGTTAATAATGATAATAACAATGATAAAACTTTGTTTTGCTTTTAAATAGTCGGCATTTTCCTTACACGTCATCAAAAGCGTTCTTCAAATGCTACCAAATACAACGACAGTCATGATACAGTTATCAATAGATTTGCAGTTAATATCATTGTTGCGTACTATTTTGTTAATATCGTTGTTGCGTTACAGTACTATATATTTTGCGTTAATAGTCATTTTCTCGTACTCCCTTGCGAATTCAATTCCAAAGTTTCTCTTGAAAAGTTTTGAGTCCTTCGGAATTTAATAGAATTATAAACGGTTCAAAAGTATTCAACATGTAAAAGCTAAACTTTAGAAAACATTTTAATTATTTTGAATTGCAAGGATATTAATTTGCGGAGACTTGAGTTCAATTGCGATCTTTTTAATTCGATTAAAATGTAGTGACTCCTTGATCTCCACAAAGTATCAAACGTTTGAAAAACTATTGAATTCGTTCAGTCTCTTCCTAAATATTTACCTGTCTGTCTGTCTTTCTATCTCTATCTATCTGCTTGTTTATCTGTCTGATGCTATACATGCTTTTTTAATAAGAACCAGTAAATTTTGGCTAACGCTGTTTTCAAACTTTTTGACAGTTTCAGCATCCAATTGTTCTTTAACTGTTGTTAATTCAGATATATCCTATTGAAAAGGGCGTTAAAAATTTCATCATAAACTTACGTGTATGTCTGAATCTATGCTCAAGGGTTAAATAAAATTATTCAAATTGTCTGATCAAAATTTCGGCATGATAATTGTTCTTACTCTTGTTCTCATTTTGTGAGAAATCTCAGTCTGTGTGTTCTAATAAAATTTGCTTTTTCCATAATTAACCTTCCTATTTTAAGTCATACGAATGAATATATGTTTTTCTAACAGATTTCAACTCAAGCGGTCGGGGAGCGTAAATACCTTACACTACAGACAACAGACACGCCGGTCGTCCGTCCAGCTGACGGCGCACCCATCATCCTGATTGTAGCAGCCGAGGACAGAGGGACGCCTTCCCTTTTTGCTACTGCTCAGATCCGAATCCTAGTAACAGACATAAACAACAACAAGCCCAAATTCCTTAAAAACAGCTACGAAGCAACAATTCAGGAAAACACACAGCCAATGACGTCTGTTACTGACGTGCATGCAGCGGACCTAGATCAAGGGATTAATGGTGAAATTTACTACTTTCTAGAGCAACCTTCAGTCTCCTTTGCTGTGAACCCTTCTAATGGAGTTGTATGGGTTGTAGGTGAGTTAAGTTATTCCCAAAGCCCATACAACCTAAAAATCATCGCTCAAGATCGTGGTTTACCTCCTAAAAGGACCTCTGTCCCAGTTACTATAAAGATAGCAACGGATTTTCCAAATTACCCGCAGGCAAATCCTCCTCCAACAGGGGATGAGCCACTGTTTTTTCCTGCAGGACCGTACTACGTCGATATCTTTGAAAACTATCCAATAGGGGGTTTCTTAACCATAGTGAAGGCAGTTCAGAAAAGTGAAATAGCAAATACACTTAATACAGGGGTAAGATATTCTCTGAGCGGACAAAACAGCGATTATCTGAAAATCGAGCCCAGTAATGGGGTTATCACACTAAACAAGAGGCCCGAATACAACAACCTGAAACAGCTGGATGTTAAAGTCACGGCTACTTTGCAAGGAACTTCCTCAGAGCTGACTGCTTCAACGGATTTAAGGTGTGCTATTCAGGAGACGTCCGATAATCAATACATGCCCGTGTTTGATCCTCAATTTAAACAGGTTAGAGTGGATGAAAACGTCGCCATTGGTTACACAGTAACTCAAGTGACAGCTACCGACAAGGATGTTGGTCCTGCAGGAGAGGTTCTGTACTCTATTGTGGATGGGACCGGGATCGGTATATTTGAGATCGGAAACACGACTGGAACCGTGAAAACTGCGTCATTTCTTGACTATGAAAAAAGAACGTAAGTTTCCTGCTTGCCTTAGTTTTAACAATATTTTTGGCGACGCTTTTGCCGAGTGGTTAGCGCGTTCGACTCATAATCCTAGTGTTGCCACTCAAACCACTGTGTTGTATCCTTGAGCAAAACATTTCACCGAACTTCTTCCGGTTGACTCAGCTGTATAAATGAGTACTTGTTCTGCTGGGGACTAACTGCGATGGATAAGTGTCCTGTCCAGGGGGAGTCACAGACTCTCATCCGCCAAGCACCGTAGATAAGTGGCGGCCTAATGAGTCGTATGGGCTCGAGAAAAAAATCTTAACAATACTTAACCCCCCAACCCCCCGCCTCGATTTTTAAGAGATGCAAAACTTGCTATTTTACCGATTGCCTAAAGCTTTTGCACAACTGTTCTTTGAACATCTTTTAAACCTAATTTGATGACTTCATCACAGGAAAAAACGACGCAAGTCGTAGCTTGTTTTGAAAAATGGCTAAAAAATGGCCGAAGCTTTAACAAGCTTAGTAGTTTTTCTTTAATTATTCATGTTTATAAAAGTTTCTAGTTGTTTTAGAGCTTTTTAAAACAAATTTGCAAAATTCAAAATTCGGGCGATGGCCACCATTTTAGATTTTTTGAGGTGCTTGCCTTGCTAAGTAATTACCTTTTTTGATTACAAAGTCATTGTTAGATCTTAGTTTAACCTTAGACTGCTTCTTGATAGTAACTACTGTTTTCACTTTCAGATCTTACGACCTAATCATTGAAGCTGTTGACAACACAGAATACTCATATTCATCACGATTCACTCTGGTTGTCGACATTCAAAACAAAGATGACAATGTTCCAAATTTTTCAGAAGTCATGTACGCAGCGAAAATTGCACAGGGGTCCACAGTGGATACTTTTGTTACTACCGTGTTTGCTGTAGACGCAGATGAATTGCAGCGAATCACTTACGGTCTTCGTGATACTCAAACCTTCAAAATTGACAGCGCTGGTGTTATAAGAACTACGAGAACTCTTGATCCGCTTAAGGGAGACACTGAGTTTACCTTTTTTGCAACAGCGACAAGTGAAGGAAAAACAGCCGAAGCAATAGTTAATGTTGAGATCGTCCCTCCCCCTCGCTCCAAGCCTCGTTTTACAAAAGCGTCGTACACGGCCTCGTTACAAGAAAATGAAGTGCCTGGACAAAGCTTGGTGTGTTTGGCTGCTATAAGTAGCAGTGACCAACCGGTGAGGTATACCATACACACTGGTAGCTTAGAAAAAGTCGCTATCAACCAAATTTCTGGTAGGTATTTATGATTGTTTACGATAATCCATCTGCTTATTATTAACCTAGAAACGATGTCACTGTTATGGTAGGTCACTGGTAGGTGTCAATACGATAATCTAACTGCTGTTTAACCTTGACACAATGTTTTAATTATTACGCAATTCAAGTATGTTTATGAGGTAATTTAACTGCCATGTGATATTTTTAATAAACTATCTATCCATCCATCCATCCATCCATCTATCTATCTATCTATCTATCTATCTATCTATCTATCTATCTATCTATCTATCTATCTATCTATCTATCTATCTTTCTGTTGGGTTACACCTCCTTGAATAAATCAAGGAGATTTTAGCTGATTTAGATTTTGCTGGGTACATACCCTCTGAAAACTTGCTATTTTAAAACCAATCGGGTTTCAGATTCCTGTTTTGTCTTACGGGGTTTTATTATGAAAATAGACTCAATTAAACACCGCTTTCCTCTATCGAAACACTAAATGAATGTTGTTCGTAAAACATAAGACAATATTTAGAACACGGGAAACGCTTAAATCATGGCAAGCAAGAACGAAAAAAGATACAACCATTTAATTACTCCAATTACCTCTGCCACGTCAATTTACCATACTTTTTAACAATCGAATTTTTTTTCCGTTAATATAGTTTCTTACAAACTCTACTGGGCACCGTTTACGCAAAAGTAACTCAGTTTGAGAAAGGCTAAATTATAAACGGCTGAAAACTTAGGTTTTAAAATTTTCACCCAGAGACAGTTTTTGTATACTCCAAAGTTATGATTTTACCGGGATGTTCTTCCATTTTAAGGTAATTTTCGTACCCCCGTAGAGATTTCTTTGTACATTTCTCGGATGATAGGTTGGTTTTGAACATATATCGGTCGGCTGGTTTTCGATGTATAATGACAATGGGAATATTTTCGGGAGACTAGCTTTCAACTGACTTCGGACGCCTCAAAGACACCCGAGGATAGTTCTCAATGAGCACGTGATTGTCAGTTACAAGTGGCTGTTTAGGTTGCGTGATCAGTTGTTCAGTCGCAGCATTCTAACTTGCCAATTATAACTAATAGAATATTTCTTCTTGTTAGGAATGTTGTACACAACGGGATCGATGGACTTCGAGACAGCACCAAACTACAACTTAACAGTTAAAGCCACAGACGAAGCACAAAACCTGGCAACCATCGCCGACGTTCGAATAGTTGTCAAAAACGGAAATGATCCTCCTAAGTTCAAAGAAAGTTCGTACCAGATCTCTTTGAATGAAGATACCCCAACTGGGACAACTGTCCTAGATGATGAAGGCAGAGGTTTCATCATCATGGATGATGACGATGATGAAGGAAAACAGTATGAGTGCAACATATACAACCCGAGCACACTTGAAGTACTGGAATATTTTGACCTCGTTAGGGTGAAGGTCGATTGTAGACTCGTCACAAAGTTATCGTTTGATACAGGAGAAAAACCTTCGTTTGAGTTTTACGTTCGGGCAACCGAAAAGGCTTATCCAGCACTGACTACCACATCAAAGGTTTGGAAGATATGCTAAAACTCCCTTTAGTATCGTTTAGCATGATACGTAACTTTTAAACGTTTTATTACGGTTAATCCTTTGGAGTGGAAAGTTGTAACTTGTACATTTTTCCCCGCGTCGCCATTTTGAAATGTAACGTGGTTCGTTGCAGTGCAAGAACCCCTCTTGTTCATTATTAATGTATTCGTCCAGAGTGGACTGGAAGATATGTTAAAACTCCCTTTAGTATTGTTTAGCATGATACGTGTTGTCGAGAGAAAACTGTTTGTTGATTAAATGTCATATTGAACACCTAGGTAACAGTGACAATTAAAGACAAAAACACCTATGCGCCAAAGTTTGGCCAGTCTTCTTATTGGGTGTCTATTCCAAGTAATGTTGGTACCGGCTCACGATTGGTGCAAGTTTCAGCATCAGACAAAGATGTAGGCGCTTTTGGAGAACTAAGCTATAGCATCGTTGCCGATGTCGGCCATTTAAACAGGTTAGTAGTGAAAACACTTATTAATTCCTCAGAACTGTTCAAATTGAACCTTGTTTCGGTTCTGGGAATCTCATCAACCGATTTTTTTCTCGGAAAAGCCAAAACTCCACTTTCTTGAGCAGGAGCGCGGTTTTTTGCCTCGTTGATCCTCTAGGCCTCTTCCCCTCCAAACATATTTTATGCCTAGCTTGCACATTCAGACAGCTTGAAAACTTTTGACGTTTTTGTAAGGTAAAAACGAAGCTACTTGTTAATACTTCCATTTCCATCATCATGATTTTGCAAATTACCAAACACAAGGTTGTGAAGTTACATAGGATCAATGGTTTAGTGGCCAAAGTTTCCATTTCGAAAGCAAAACAACTTATCTTACATTTCATTTTGATTTTGACTCTTTAAAGAGCAACCAGCCAATATGCACGAACAATTTGCCATCTTTAAGAAATGTCGTGGGAAGTTCGAATGTCTGGTGTATTAGAAAAGAGACCAACTCTGAACACGTAGTCGGACTCCATACCACCAAAGCTTTTTGTTACGTAGTTATATGCACATTTGTGTTTTTATTGTGTTGTGTATTTTATTTTCTACGCTTCCATTATACTAAATAATCTTCACACTTTCACTTGTTTAAAACCAACCTAAGGGCTTTTTGTTGATTTAAATCCGACAACGGTGACATGTTGTTGCCGAAACGCAATGTTTTTCTAGCGTTTCCATATTCATTTTTAAACTCAAAATATAATTTTATAATATTCTAATTTTTTTCTTGTTCCAGTAATTTAATTTTAGATGTGTTTCCTTTAGGTTTGTCATCGATCTACAAACAGGTGTTGTTTCTACAGCAGCTGTTTTGCATGAAAACAAAAAATACGAAATCAGAGTTCGTGCAGAAGACAGAGGTTTGTCCATACCACTATTTTTTACCGTGTTTGTACTTGAAAGTATAATAATGTATGCGTAGTTAGTACGTAACTTTTATAGCTAAAGCATTCAATTTTTTCTCCATTTAAAGGAAACCCGCGGAAATCTAGTGAAGTAACAGTTACTGTAACAGTATACAGCACTGCGCAGACTCCGCTCAGGTTTGCTCCCAGCTCCTACGCAGCCGACTTAAATGAGGATGTGAAGCAAGGGACTGAGGTCTTCACAGTGCAAGTAACCGGTCCTTCCGGTTGGAAGGCAACAACTTACTCTATAGTTGGTGGAAATGTAGGAGATGCATTTGGCATCGACATCAACACTGGCAAAGTGTCAACAAGAAAAGCATTAGATTATGAAACCGTCAAAGAGTACAAGCTAGCTATCCGTGCTACTATAAAAAGCCCTGGCAATGGTGTCCCGGATGTGGCAAAAGAAGTTATAGGAGCTGTAAACATTAAGGACATCAACGACAATGCACCCACGTTTGCTGCTAGTAATCCAACGAAAGTGGGGGTTGAAAGCTACACGCCAAAAGACACTGTGCTAATACAGGTAGAAGGCGTTAATTCCCTACTTGGGTCAACGAGTTTAATGTTTTCAGCACTTAATCAGTCAAATGACGTATTCATAAATCAACTCAACCTAGACCCCTTTTTTTACAAAACTAAATTAGGAGAAATTGCTTTTCATTTGCAGTGGTTTTTAGCATCTCATACGGTTTCAGTTGCTTCACAGCATTCAGCACTTCAGAACTTTAAAAAAATTGTTTAATAATAAAAATAATTACTACTACTACTTATAATAATAATATCAATTATAATGATAATAATAATAATAGAAATAATAATAGTAACAGCAACAACATTAATAATTATAATTATGATAAGGACTTTAGTCAAGTACATCCACTGGATTGCTCTTCACCTTGAATATGCTACAATATTGGCTAAAAAAATGATTGCATGAAATTACGAATGTCGAAAAGTACAAATTCATTCATAAACTTTAAGTACTGGAAGATTATCTTGATTATGGTACTAATTTTCAATATTGGTTTAAAAGAATCTATGATTACATTTAGATTTTAAAATTTGCAAAGGTCATGTAGTACAAATTCACTCATATAATTTATACTATATTAACTAAAGATTATCAAAATGTTAAAAAGTAAGAATGTGTGAAATACAATATTACAAATGACTAATTACATCTATGAAGTTAAGTGTGCTTTGATCAATCTGCAATATGCTTTAGAATTACGTTTTTTTAATTTCTGCTGGTAGTTTATTGAACAGCTGAGCCGAGGTTTCTTGGAATGTTCCTAGCAATTGAGGAAGCTTCAAAGTTGTAGCATCCATTGATCTTAGGTTGTATTTGCCTACTTCGCGTTTTTCTAAAGTTATATAGCTTTAACTGAAATGTAGATTGCGTCAACTTAAATAAGGGGCATTAACTACAGCCCTTGATAAGTCTTAATAAAAAAAGGCCATAGAATATCTTTTACTTACTTTGAATGCTATTCGCAGTAGTCGAGGAACCTATGCAACTAAATTATCACGTCGAGTTACGGGTACATATAACTAATACGTTTTATTTCAACAGATTCGTGCCTTCGATATTGATAACGGACAAACTGGTCCGATATTGTACAGTATTGACCAGGCCTCTAGTTCGCCATCAAGTGGATTGCCTTTTTCGGTCGACAAACTTGGAGTTATCAGAACTACCAAAGAAATTAGGTAAATCATCAATCAATCTTGGGATAAACGGAGGAGGATAGTAGGAGGGATGAAATAAAGTATGAAAGATAAATATAAAATAAAGTGTTAAAATAAGTCATAAAGGCAAGGTGAGGTATGATATTGTATGATATAGTAATCAACAAGGTGTGGCCCGATATATAGAGGATATTACATGGCCGCGCGGAGATACGAATTTTATCTTCTCTTCAACACGAGAAGATAAAATTCGTATCTCCAAGTGGCCATGTAATTTTCTTTTTATCACATACTAAGTGAGATTCT
>JAOBAT010099157.1:0-16192 GCA_026413305.1 Hydrozoanthus tunicans
GGTTCGACTTATGTTCACCTAGTTGATTAATCGGTACTCAGTACAGCCGCAAACGATGGAAAGAAAATTCAATACGACGTTAGTCGAATATATTTTGTCAGGAGCTGATTTTGTACAATATTTCGATTCGCATGTACCTATGGAGAGGCGCTATATAAATGCAGATTATCATATCAAAGTGAGCTTGGTGATGAAATGCTTTGTGAGATCGCGGGAGTTTTGGATCAATTTTAACTGTTCATCAATTCGTTACGTCTGTTCCGCCATGTTTACTCACTGGAATGTTCGTTACGCTGCACGTGTCACTGCCAAGCCTCGTTTTAATACAGGAAGACGTTTATGTGACGTCATCATGAATAAGATCCATTGAGAATCGTTACAAATTCACCCCAGTCGAAATACTGTACAAAATACCTTTCACAAACGTCGTATTGGTTTTGCTTTTTAATTGTTATATTTCAATTTGTTCAACAACAACAACAACAAATCATTTATTTCCCCTTGATTTATACAATATATAATAGTAATCAATTACTCACAGTAAAAGAATAGAGGAGACTGGCTGCCTGAAATAACAATAGCTAATAGGAACAGGCAGCCAGAAGTGCAATTTTAAATATTAATTATTAGGTCGGACAGCCACAACAGCGACACACAAGGCTCACTAAGAACAAACACATACACACATAAAGTGAGCAGAAAATTTCAAACACTACATGTAACTTACATAACTAGTTAACTACCTGTTACTTACATAACTAGATACAAATACAAATATTTGAAAATGATATTTACTATTCCAATAAAATATCAGTTAGAGAAGCCCAGGTAACATTACAGATTCCAGATCTAGTATTTATCCAGAAACTGTTTTTTAAGCCAATTTGATCATCTGTTTATCCGACGAAAGTAGAATCTTCATAAAGTCGTTTGCTTACATTTTATTCCTTCAAGGAAGGGGACGTCACGTGATTAGTTTATGATCAAATGAACGCGTTTTTTGTTTATTCTGCACGTTACTGTACTATTTTCATGTTAACTCGAACATCGCGATAACTCCAACATCACGATAACTCGAACTAAAATTGACTTCCCCTGGAAGACATTCACACTCGAAGTCCTTATAATTTCGACTTTTTCTGTTTCCAAATCGGGACTGGGCTATAACGAGAAAATGGGAGTGGATTCACGAATCAAAAAACCGAAGGTGAAAAGCCAAACTCCTCTTAACTCTGAAGTAATGGTTCGTGTAGGGACAAGGCAACCTTCAATTTTTCTGCGCTGCGGCATTTCGCTTTTTCAACACCAGAATGTTTACATTTTCAGACTGAGAATACACCGACCTGTGTAGAACATAGTTTTAAAGTAAAAAGCAGTGAAACCTTGTTTTAAAGCAATGTTTCTTTTGCACTATAGTAATTTAGCCAATCATAGAACTACAAAACATTGGCAAAGAAAACCTTTACACTTTCAATGTTCCCAACATGAAATTTTCTTAGATTTCAAAAGAAAGATGTTTCGTCCCGAAAAGCTGGAACGAGTGAATTGGAAAGAAATACATTAACTTTCTTATGAAGATATGGTCCATTTTGATCAACTGCTTGACAATATCGCATCTAGCACCTTTCTGCATTCCATTGCCGTTTGCTTTCCTAGTTCTTACTCGGATCGTTACTTAACATGAAAATAGTACAGTCGAACCTCTATATAACGGCCCTCCATTAAGCGACCACCCTCTATTAAACGGCCACTTCTATTAAGCGACCGCGGCCACCCCTGAGCGGTCCGAAACGGCATTTTTGTATGTATATTTACCTTTATTGAGCAGCCAGCTCAAAAAAAATTGTCACTTTTTTTCCGAAGAGAGGTAAAATATGATACAGGGGTCACTTTAAGCGAAAACACTTTTTTGTTTTATGTAAGAACATCGTTTTACAAGGAAATAGTGTCTGATTTCGAGTTCTTGATTTCGAGTCAATATAACCACACTTCGGTTCAAGTTACATTCAAATACACTTTCTACTTCCACCAGGTTTACTTGATAGATTTGATTGAGACGATGAAACAGTTAAGCAAGGAACCCTTCGTTTTGCCGACTTGTTGGTAGATTTCTAAAATTGAGGGTATTAGAACCAATAAACAAACAATTGACCACACCCAAGGCTCGTTTTTTTATGAACCTCTATTAAGCGGCCACCAAGCCATTCCCCGATGATGGCCGCTTAATAGAGGTTCGACTGTAGATTGAAGCTTAGAGAATTTATCAACACATCCGAAATTCTCCAAAACTGGTAACAAGATTAGTGTCTGTTCTAGTTAGGAGAATTTAGCAATCCATTTATGGTTATAAAGCCCTGTTTTGCAAACATATTGTTTTCACATATAAGTTAGTTTCTTTAAGTTCTGTTTTTATATGTACATCTATCGTCAACCAAAATA
Organism: Hydrozoanthus tunicans; assembly: GCA_026413305.1. Lineage (NCBI taxonomy): Eukaryota > Metazoa > Cnidaria > Anthozoa > Zoantharia > Hydrozoanthidae > Hydrozoanthus > Hydrozoanthus tunicans. The sequence continues at coordinate 2,440 of JAOBAT010099157.1, forward strand.
GTTACAAAGTTCACAGATCTTATTCATAAATGGCAGCAACTTCATATTCTTTTATCTTTAACTAGCAAAGAATCATTTGGGCAAGTCATTGTAACTGAGAGCAGACATATTCTTTTATTTTTAACTAGCAAAGAATCATTTGGGCAAGTCATTGTAACTGAGAGCAGTGATATTCTTTTATCTTTAACTAGCAAAGAATCATTTGGGCAAGTCATTGTAACTGATAGCAGACATATTATTTTATCTTTAACTAGCAAAGAATCATTTGGGCAAGTCATTGTAACTGATAGCAGACATATTCTTTTATCTTTAACTAGCAAAGAATCATTTGGGCAAGTCATTGTAACTGAGAGCAGGCATATTCTTTTATCTTTAACTAGCAAAGAATGATTTGGCCAAGTCATTGTAACTGAGAGCAGGCATATTCTTATCTTTAACTAGCAAAGAATCATTTGGGCAAGTCCTTGTAACTGAGAGCAGGCATATTCTTTATCTTTAACTAGCAAAGAATCATTTGGGCAAGTCATTGTAACTGAGAGCAGGCATATTCTTTTATCTTTAACTAGCAAAGAATGATTTGGCCAAGTCATTGTAACTGAGAGCAGGCATATTCTTATCTTTAACTAGCAAAGAATCATTTGGGCAAGTCCTTGTAACTGAGAGCAGGCATATTCTTTATCTTTAACTAGCAAAGAATCATTTGGGCAAGTCATTGTAACTGAGAGCAGGGTTGTATTGCGTCATTCTTTTCGCATGCGCAACTGTAGGTGATGAGCTCGTTGTCGTCTTTACACTGGAGAGGATAACAAGTCCTGAACGGGTTTTTTGAAAGCGGGCACATATGGTTGAAGCGGTGGCACTGAGCATGAAGCAGCAAACCGCCATTCTTAGAGAAGGTCCTCTTGACACAAAGATGGTGCAAGATCGGCATTTCTCGTGTCCTTATGAATGGATGCTTAAGCTTTCCTGGAATGGGAAGAAACAAAAAGGTGCTGAGGTTAGCAATTTCTCTTTAAAGTGCATCATCGCCAACACTTGTTACCATCACCTTTACAGTTGTCAGAACTGTTACAGTCACAATTACCATTACTGCCAACATCACTATCACCATCACTACCACCAACAACACTATCACAAACACTGTCACTACCACCAACACTATCACTACCACCATTATCACTACTATCAACACTATCACCACCACCAACACTATCACTAACACCATCATTATCACTACTATCAACACTATCACTACCACCAACACTATCACTACCACCATCATTATCACTAGTATCAACACTATCACTACCACCAACACTATCACTACCACCATCATTATCACTACTATCAACACTATCACTACCACCAACACTATCACTACCACCATCATCATCACTACTAAAAGCTAAAATATTTTAAAATTTTGAAATTTTGAATAGCACGAGTTTTCGGCAACCGATCCTGTTGCCTTCTTCAGGTGAATGAATAAAGTTCGGAATGCAAATAGTTAAAACGGATCTAGAATTAGCATAAGGTAGTGACGATATAATATAAAAGATAAGACAATATAAGAGACTCTAGGTGTGAAAATTAATGTTTATCTAAAAGAATCTTATACCGCCCCGGGAGATTAAAAGAATTATTATCGGCTTGAGCGGTTTTTGCTGTATGCCAGCTTTCTAAAATCTTCCTCGTTTGATTGTTCGCTCTGTCAATGACCTTGGCGTTATTAAAGTCAATTGTGTGGTCGTGTGTCCAAGCGTGTTTGGCCACATTAGATCCGCTGTTAAAATTCTTGACGTTTCTAATATGTTCTTTTTTCCTCGTCTCAAAGGATCTTTTAGTTTTCTCCAATATAGCTCCAAGAGCAATTCGCACACGGGATTCGGTAGACTACGTTGCATTGTTGTTCAGGATTGGGTCGGAATTTCGGAACTTTAAATTGAGATTGAAGTGTGGACAGTGGTTTAGTAGAGACTGAGATATCATGACGTTTGAGAATTATAGGTTTGAAAATTAATGGAGATAGTGAACCCTAATCACCATCACTACCACCATCATCAACACTATTTCAATCCACTATTACCAACACAACATCACTATCTCCATCACCAAAACCATCACTAGCACAACTACCATTGCTATTTCAATCTTCTCACCAAAAACATCAATACTACCATCAGTAATACCATCACTACAACCAACACCACCATCAAAACTATGACTACCACCAACAACATTACCAACACTTTTTCAATCATCCACAGCATCACTATCAACAACTTTTCTATAGCCTCATTACCATCACATTCGCTATCACTGAGACCATCGCTATTAAATGAGATGGATGTTGAATGAGTTTTCGATTTTATCAGGTTAAAGGTTTTATCTCTTTTATTGTGAATTAGTTGTTATTCACTTTATTATCTCTTTTATGTACTTTAGTCTCTCTTTATTTCTTAATTTCAGTCTCATGTTTTACACTTTAATCTCATTCGTCAGTATTATATCAGTATGTTAGTTTCATGCAACCCAAGCTGAAGCAAAGAATCATGTTAACAAAGATAGACTATATTATGATGGTGATGTTGATAATGATAGTTGTGTTGCATGATAATGCTGATTATGGTTCTATAACTAAGGTAGCAGTGTTGAAAATGATGGTGGTATTGAAAATGATGATGGTATTGAAAATGATGGTGGTGGAATTGACAATGATGGTGGCGTAGATAACTATGGTGGTGGTGTTGTTATGATGATGATTCTGATGATGATGATGGTATTGTTGACAATGATGGTGGTGGTGTTGATACTGATGATGGTCTTGATAATGATAGTGTTGGTGTTGATAATGATATTAGCGTTGACAATGATGGTGGTGTTGGCAATGATGGTGTTGGTGTTGATAATGATTGGTGTTGGTGTTGATAATGATTATTGTGTTGACAATGATGATGGTGTTGATGATAATAGTGGTGTTCATGAAGATGATGGTCTTGAAAGTGATGGTCGTATTGATATAAATGGTTGTTCCATTAATTATGACCGTGAAAAGTGTGTAGATCAGAGGTTGAATGTATTTTTTGTTGCAAACATTGTCGGACTCTATAATTTTAAAACTGTTTTGTATAACTTTTAAAGCGTGTTTCTTACTTTTAAAAAGAACATGTTTTAAGAACGTGTCATGTTTTGTAGACTGAATTTCCTCTTTGCCATGATATTTCTTGGGAAAGTGCCTCTTCAAATCGAATTCCTTGAGATCAAACGTTTCCTGTAGTCGCTGGTTGTCTTTAGTGTCAACATGTTTGTGAGCGACGCCATTATCGACAGTTCTTGGTTTCACGTTTGATAGTGAGCAGACAGGGTTACATTTGCAAAATAGAACGAACACTACTGCAATCACAACCTGTATTGTGAGAATTAAACACAATTACTGATATCTCTGTTATATTTTCTATTCAAATATTCATGGTGACTCAAGTAGTTTGAAGCGCTCTCTCTAAGACAGCCAAATATCAGAGATCTTTCAGGTTTAGTGGTATTAAAATCCGGAATAGCATCCACTGGATCCGAGCGGAACACCGGACTAAGTTATTTATCGAGTCTGGCCTCATAAAGCATTAAAGATTGAACAATTGAAAATAGTTAACTAAATTTTACACCAACACAATGTTTTGAATGTTTTTCTCTTAGTATTCTGTTAAATAATATTTTGTTATAAACATTTTTTGTCTGTAAGTTGTTTTAAGCCCAGTTCAAACCAGCTTTGCTGAACGCGGCACTTGTTTTAAAACATTGTTGTAAGTAAACAAATAAATGAATCTGACGTTGAGTTAGCAAGAAACAGGTTCAGCAAAAACAGAAATAGTTTTTTCCAAAGGTAAAGTTTGGACAAAGATCATTTAAACATAAAAAAGGTTTACTTACCTTGTTAATTGTGATGAAGGTCATACTTTCGTGAAGAATCGCTGTCTTTGTTGGAAGTGGTTGTAAAAAATTTCTCCTGTTCTTATTTCCTGTGACATAGAGCAGTTGAATTGCTTAATTGGAGAACTTATAAAGGAAAACTTGTTATACAGATCTGTCACTAAACACGTAATGTATCAATAAATCTTTTAAACGTTACAGGAAAATTATACATATAAAAAGACGAATTCTACTGTTACAGAAAATCTTACATACAGAAACACAATTCTATACAGTTAAATAAATTGTAGCTGAGAAATGTACCCTCCATATAAGGAAATCTCGAGTTTTAGTTTGTTTAATAGGGTTTCATCTTTTCGTTAATCAATATCTTAGTAAATGTAATAACTTCAAAAACTGCTCAAACTTTAAATAGAGGAAGTTCTAAACCGGGTATGATCGTAAAAATATTACTTTTATCGATAACGGATTCACTTACAAACTTTCGTTGTTGCTCACATCTTTGGATATGACCTCTGGCGGTATGATAAACGTTTGTTGCATAATGAGGGATCACTTACTTCAATGATTACCAATAACTATGACAGCAAGCTCGAGAAACTATTGTCAGCTAATAAGGATTTATCTACACAGCACGCTGATTGCCATTCAAACGACTACAATTATGTATAGCTACAGGCAAAAGCCGATTCGAATTCCAAACAACTTCTAATATACGAATTTTTTCTCCACGCTTGACAAAAATTGCAAATAAAGGCCATAGTCCTTGAGTCTGTGTTCACTTACGCTGCTCGCCGGCTTTAAAACGATTGGTGGAAACAAAACATGATATTGTTTTCAAAGTTCTTCTAGTTTTGATGTGAAAATTGCTTTCAGAACCACAAGTCTACATGCTTGGGCTTTACACGTTTGACGATGTTTATCCCTTTGAAGAGAAAAAAACATAGATGCCGCTTTTTAATTGAAAGGGTTAAACAGATTAGATACCCCACAACATCTTAGAATGTTATCAGTGGAACAATGTCTGTATATTGTGCTTTACGCGTTTTTAGATAGCTTCAACGATGTTCATCTCTTCGAAGAGAAGGAAACTTAAATTCAATTTTCAGAATGAAAGAGTAAAACAGGTAAGCGTGTGTTAGAAACCCTTCAACATTTCTAGAATATTGTCAGTAGAACGGTGTCTGTATATTGTATCAGTGTAACGCTCATGCCGCCTTCCTTTGTCTAATATTTGTACTTGAAAGATGAAGTGTTTAAACTAAAGTAATATCAAGTTGCTCAGTGCCGACAAAGTTTTTAAGCATTTGAAATAAAAATTGAGCAATTCGTTTTCCGATATAGCCTTAATTTCTTGACTAAAGAACTGAACGATTAAGCAAAGAAAACAGGCACAAAACTTTTGATAATTTTTTTTTAAAATCTTCTGAAGTGTAGAGTGGCTATTTCGGGACCCAGCACCTTCCAATTCGTGGAGAATAATTGCAGAGCCGAAAAGTTATCCTTGAAAAAATTTTGACGATTGCAGAGCCTAGCTTCTTCCTAAATGTTCTTTTTCCAATCGAGAAAGGCGTTTTCTTTGAGGAGTATTTTCCAGTGGAGGATCGTACATCCTAGTGTCTTGATGATTATTTTGTAGTAGAGGATTGCCCGCTACCGTTCAAAATCTTCCATTTTAGGATTGCAGAGCCAAGCGTTCAAAAGCTTCCAGTGGAGGATCGCAGAATGTAGCGTTCAGTATCTTCCAGTAGAGGATTACAGAGCAAGGCCATCAGAATCTTCCAGAAAACGAATGCAGAGCCCAACGTTCAGAATCTTTCAGTAAAGAATTACAGAATTCAGCGTTCACAGTCTTTCAGTAAAGGATTGCAGAGCCCAACGTTCAGAATCTTTCAGTAAAGAATTGCAGAGTCCAGCGTTCAAAATCGTCCAGTCGGGAATTGCAGAGCCCAGCGTTCAGAATCTTCTAGTAGAAGATTGCAGAGCCTAGCTTCTTCCTAAATGTTCTTTTTCCAATCGAGAAAGGCGTTTTCTTTGAGGAGTATTTTCCAGTGGAGGATCGTACATCCTAGTGTCTTGATGATTATTTTGTAGTAGAGGATTGCCCGCTACCGTTCAAAATCTTCCATTTTAGGATTGCAGAGCCAAGCGTTCAAAAGCTTCCAGTGGAGGATCGCAGAATGTAGCGTTCAGTATCTTCCAGTAGAGGATTACAGAGCAAGGCCATCAGAATCTTCCAGAAAACGAATGCAGAGCCCAACGTTCAGAATCTTTCAGTAAAGAATTACAGAATTCAGCGTTCACAGTCTTTCAGTAAAGGATTGCAGAGCCCAACGTTCAGAATCTTTCAGTAAAGAATTGCAGAGTCCAGCGTTCAAAATCGTCCAGTCGGGAATTGCAGAGCCCAGCGTTCAGAATCTTCTAGTAGAAGATTGCAGAGCCCAGCGTTCAAAATCTTCCAGTAGAGGGTTGAAGAGCCCAGCGTTCAAAATTTTCCAGCAGAGGATTGCACAGCCCAGCGTTCCATATCTTCCAGAAGAGGATTGCAGAGCGTTAAAAATCTTCCATTTCAGGATTGCAGAGCCCAGCGTTCAGAACTTCAAAAACCAAGGTTCACTATCTTCCACAACAAGATTGTAGAGCCAAGCGTTCAAAATCTTCCAGTAGAGTATTGCAGAACCCAGTGTTCAGAACTTCAGGGACCAAAGTTCAGTATCTTACAGTACAAGATTGTAGAGCCAAGCGTTCAAAATCTTCCAGTAAGTATTGCAGAACCCAGTGTTCAGAAATTAAGAGACCAAGGTTCAGTATCTTCTAAAAGAAAATTGCAGAGCCCAGCGTTCAATATCTTCCTGCAGAGGATTGTAGAGCCCAGCGTTCAAAATCTTCTAGTATAGACGATTGTAGAGTCCAGTGTTCCATGTCTTCCAGCAGAGGATTGTAGATCCCAGCGTTCCATATCTTCCAGCAGAGGATTGTAGAGCCCAGCGTTCAAAATCTTTTAGTAAAGAATTGTAGAGCCCAGTGTTCCATATCTTCCAGCAGAGGATTGCAGAGCAAAGCGTTCAGAATCTTCAAGAAGAGGATTGCAGAGCGTTCAAAATCTTTTATTTCAGGATTGCAGAACCAAGCATTCAGAATCTTTCAGTAGAGTATTGCAGAACCGAGTGTTCAAATAAAAACTTCGGAAACCAACGTTCTGTATCTTCCAGCAGAGGATTGCAGAGTCAAAGCGTGTATGAGACATGATTACATTAACTTGCTCAACTTTTTAAAACAAATTTAAAATACTTCAATTAAAGAAATTGTACGATATATACAAAGGTAAGATGTATGTTAACAACTACTTCATATAAGGTAAGTATATGTTACCTTTTAGTTGGCATAACTATAAAACAAAAAACATGTTCTTGTCTCGAGTTTTCTCAATCAATTTTAGAATTGATGTGGAATTACAGCATTAGGCGTATGTTTAAAAGAAAAACTTTTAATGTGAGAGAACTTACATTGGTAAACATTATATTTGCTATATAGAGCTGCCCGTGACATTTACATTAACATAGGAATTGTTTTTACAGAGATGTCAGACTGGAAATCGGCCAAAATTTAAGAACATGCTAGAAACTTAACCAAGGTTGAGGAAAGGCCGAGAACTTTATTTTCTTTCATCACGGAACAAAACCATGGTTTCATAGTTTTAATTTCTTCACAGCTAAGCGCTTTCTGATCGTTTGCCTTAAAAAAAAGAATATGGATACATGCTTGTTTTATAAGAAAGTAAATGTTCCGACAATATGAAGTTGTTCGTACAGAATAGCCGAAATAGTCAAGAACACTCTAAGATTACTTCAGGCTACGCCTTAAGCATATTCAGCCACGGCCCGAAAATAAACGTTCTTGTAGAAAAGGAGTGTACTAAAAGTGGTCCACTAGAGTTCATATAAGCCAGCCCGTAAAGAAATTGCATAATTTTGAGTAATTTTAGTATCAAAACAGATACACGAAACTCTTTAATTATGAAAGAAAGTTTGTGTTTATATAAGGCAGTTTGCGTTTATATAAGGCAGTTTGTGTTCATATAAGGCAGTTTGTGTTTATATAAGGCAGTTTGTGTTTATATAAGGCAGTTTGTTTTCATACAAGGCAGTTGGTGTTTATACAAGACAGTTTGTGTTCATACAAGGCAGTTTGTGCTCATACAAGGCAGTTTGTGTTTGTACAAGGCAGTTTGTGTTCATACAAGGCAGTTTGTGTTCATATAAGGCAGTTTGTGTTTATATAAGGCAGTTTGTGTTCATACAAGGCTGTTTGTGTTTATACAAGGCAGTTTGTGTTCATATAAGGCAGTTTCTGTTTATATAAGGCAGTTTGTGTTTATATAAGGCAGTTTGTGTTCATACAAGGCAGTTTGTGTTCATACAAGGCAGTTTGTGCTTATATAAGGCAGTTTGTGTTCATATAAGGCAGTTTGTGTTTCTATAAGGCAGTTTGTGTTTATACAAGGCAGTTTCTGTTTATATAAGGCAGTTTGTGTTCATATAAGGCAGTTTCTGTTTATATAAGGCAGTTTGTGTTCATACAAAGCAGTTTGTGTTTATACAAGGCAGTTTGTGTTCATACAAGGCAGTTTCTGTTTATATAAGGCAGTTTGTGTTCATATAAGGCAGTTTGTGTTTATATAAGGCTGTTTGTGTTCGTACAAGGCAGTTTGTGTTTATACAAGGCAGTTTGTGTTTGTACAAGGCAGTTTCTGTTTGTACAAGGCAGATTGTGTTCATACAAGGCAGTTTCTGTTTATATAAGGCAGTTTGTGTTCATATAAGGCAGTTTCTGTTTATATAAGGCAGTTTGTGTTCATATAAGGCAGTTTGTGTTTATATAAGGCAGTTTGTGTTTATACAAGGCAGTTTGTGTTTTTGTGTTATCTGTATAAGACATTTTGAATGTGTTTATATAAAGCAGTTTGTGTTTGTATAAGGCAGTTTCATGTGCAATATTTTTTCATTTTGCGATACAGTTGGTGTTTGAAAAGCGGAAATGCATCTGTAAATAGCAAATGCTTTATGTAATATCATTTCTTTGTTTTTCTTTTTATAGGAAAAGGCTTTAACAAAACGATATTGTTATGTTTGAATATCTTAGATATTTCTAATAGGACTTTAGTAGCTTTGAAGATTACGATAACGCGGCTTTCAGAGTGATAATACATTTACGTTTGAAAGTAACATTTCCGTTTTGTAACTATACCAATACTTTTTTACTACCTTTTACTGCGAACTTGGAGTTTACCTGAAATAGCTCTTACTGAAATCGGCTGAAATGGTAAAACAAAATTTCTAAACACAAGAAAACTCATTTTCAAGTTTACAGTTTAACAATTTTTACTAAGCTATAAGTTCAATTTTTTTTCTTTACTAACCAATATTACTACTTGTAAATTTTATTATAGCTCTTTGCTGCTCTTGCTTGTTTCCTTTCTTGAGAAGCTTTATCAATTACATACATACTTGGGAAGTCTTGAGTTTACTAGTATTGCATTGCGGCTTTTCAACAATACAAGCGCTACATAACAACCAATAATTCTCCATTTCTGGGAGGGAAGTTGTTTATTCAAATATTGTCGGCAGCCAAAGACAGAGACGAAGTTAGGATAACGTTACAAACAAATTTGATTGTAACTAGTAACATTGTGTTCGTCTGGCGTTACTGAACCAGCTTTCTTTTAATAAATTCTGAATCAGATATATAACCGTTGGCATAACGTATTTTTGACCCAGTTCGCCTTATGTTATAGATCCATCGCCTTTATATTGGGATAGGGGTCCACGTATCAGAGAGGGGGTTGTTAAAAAGGCGAGGGGCTTGTTAAAGCGTTTACGATAGTCAACGTCAACTGAATTCTACTGAAACAAGTTGAAACAGTGAGACGGTACTTCCGGGGCACGCAGTGCGCTTGACTCTAATTTCAAACTCCGCCCTGCCTTAAAGTGCTATTAATATTCGAACTAGATTGAAATATCTAAAATTAATGTTTGGCCAACACAACTTCCGCTTAGACACTGGTTACCAGTTTTGAAAATAAATTCGCCTTTAACTTACGAAGACAAAATGCATGCTTTAGCGTCAAAGATAGCGTTGCGGAAACACTTTAAGTGTGATGTCACACGATTTGAAAAGCAGGAGATCAATCTAGCTTTTCCAGTCAAATTCATATAATGATGGTAAAGTTTGAATGGCTGGTGTCGCAGTGTTTGAGCTAAAAAACTTACTAGTTCGCTGTAAGCGCTGGTATAGAGCAACTTCAAACCATGTGACGGTCATAAATCGTCGTCGTATGTTTTGAGTTTTGTTCGCTGTTTTGAGAGCTTATTTTGGGAACTTAAAATGGTCTGGTAAGCACATTAACCATTTGCAGTCGAATAGAAGTATTGGAAAAACCCTTTGAGCTATAAAAAAAAAACAATAAAAATAAGGCTTTAGTAGCTTAAGTATTTTTGAGCGCCGAACGAAAGATTCCAAGATTTAAACAAAGCTAGTTTTGAAAAACGTGGATTTAGCGCCAGAGTGGAAGTGTTTTGGAGAACAAAGAAATATTCTAAAAATTAAACTGAAGTTTAACATGTGGGTTGAGCGCCAGCGTCGACGGCTAAGTTTTAAGACGTTGAAATGTCATATCTAAACCTCACTTATTTTCATCGTTTTTTATAAGAACGTCAAGCTGAAAATTGGCCAAAATTCCAAAACATGCCAGAACTTAAGTTTATTTTGTTACACTAAGGTAACAAATCATGAATTCCGAACGTTTGCGTTTGAGGAAGAAGCAAAACGAGTACACACATTTTTGTATGAGAATCAGTAAACTTTTCCGTCCGAGTTTCGTTTTTTAAAGTTGTTCTTACGAAAATAAAACGTGTACACCAACTTCGGTGACTACACGTCTTTTTTTTAATAAGAACAACGAGGCTCAGACTGGCCAGAGTTAAAGAACATTTTAAGAACAAGCTGAGGCTCGGGGCTCGATTGAGCATTTTTTTTTAGCTTTACAAAAATGGTTCACTATTTTTGTTTTCTTTGAATCATGATCATTGCTTCAAATTAAGCACTACCCTAAAGGTCGTTCCTTACAATCGTTGTAAACATGCCTATGTATACACATCATTCTGTATCTTCTTAGGGACGAAAAAGGCAAGCTTTTCTAGTAAAAGAATGATCAACGCAAAATAACAAAAAAACTTCATTATTTTCGGTTTAAACCACACATTACAAATTAAGAACAGTTTGAGACTCAAATGGCCAAAAAATTAAGAACAATGAACCTCGGCCAAATTTACTGGTTCTTGTTAAAAAAAACTTGTATATTAAGAAGATTTGAGGCTAAGATCCACAAACTAAGACGTTATCGCTTAGAAAGAAAAAGTGTAAGAGTGCTAGCTTTCTATTCCTCGATCCTTATAACCGTGAAATACTGTGCCAGGTACCTATATATCTTTAAGTAAAATCAGGGCTGGATTGTTCAAAGGCTGGTTAACTTTAACCCTGGGATTAGCCAAGATTCAGGCAGTAATTATTTCTGTAAGATTCTCTATGGAAAAGCGTGTGAACTCCAAATTACAACTCAAATTAGTTTCTGTAGGCTCGGAAACAAGAAAGTAGGTTTTAAATCTAGCCCTGGATTAGTGCTAATTGGCCTTTGAACAACTGGACCCAGTAAAACGCGAATAACTTACTTACTTTGTTCATTTGTCTATAAAGAGTTTCTTTCCGTGTTAAAAACGACGATAGTCAAATAAATGACTCTGCGTTACAAAGCAATAACGGTGATTCAGTTTTTATATACCTCCTTTTATGTGGAGTTGCTCTTTTGTTTTGATGAGAGGAAAACGAGAGTGGGGGTTACCCTTGGAGGGACTCCCTGTTTATCAATTAACCTTGCAAGTGTACCTAAAAAAAACAACCTCTTCTAATAGACATTTAAATTACTCAACATGCATCAGTTTCAAATTAAAGTTAAGATTGATAAAAACTTTTACCAAACATTTTTGAACCATGTAGTTCGTGTTCAGAGTAAAATGAACTACATAGTTCAAACACCTTCAGTCAAAATTGTTATCAAACTTAACCATAATTTAAATGTTTATAAACAGACGTATCATGACTCAACACGTGTCGTTTCGAAAGTATTTTAGTCGTTCGAGTAAGATGACAAAATTTCTAATTCTATAGAAAAGTGGAAAGCTATTTATGGCCGACTAAATACGTTTTTTCTAATTATACTTTGACAGCAAGCAAGAATGCCAATACGGCTTTTGGAGTATTCTAAAGTTTTTGCAAACTCACCCAAATACTTTTTCTTAATGCTTGCCTTGTACTCATTTCTATTATTTTTGTCAGTAGGTTCCAACAAAACTCCAAGACTCTCTGGTTTCTAAAGCGTACGGAACCATTATCAGTGTAAAATTTAGTATGGTTCAACGCAACTATGATATTCGTGAATGCATATTACGTAACAACGTCTGCATGGAAATGCCTTAAGATGTGTGTATAGTACTGACGTTAAGACAGAATACATTGTTTAAAGTCCATTTCTTTTAACAACAGAAGAACGTAATGTTTTTTGTTGTGTTTCAAGAGACTCACGTCGCTTATACTTTGTGAAAGAATAAAGTGCTCGACAAAGTTTTACACCCTACTGAACTGCAGTGACGTTCAACAATTCTATTTTAACACAAGTGGCCTCTCGCCAAATTTCTCGGCAAGCTTCATAAAGATATTGCTACAAAAGAAATGCTGATCTTTTCAAAAACTATCTGTTAGTAACAAAAAGAGTATTATATCTCTTCTTTATTTTGGAAGAGAGGTATTTCAGTCATGATTTCGTGAACTGCGACATTGAAATACTCTTATTGAGGTCAAGTATCCCTCCGCAAATTCTTGGCAAGCTTCATAAACAAAGATATTATAACAAAAAAAAATGCTAATTCTTTCAAAAACTCTCTCTATTAGTAATAAACTAGTATTATATTTCTTTTTATATTGCAAGAGAGTTAGTTCACCTATGATTTTGTGAATTGCAACATCCAAAAAATCTGGTTTAACACAAGAAACGATCGAGGTACCACTCCGCAAGTAGAGAAAAATTTTGCAGGCAAAACATACGTTAAGTTAAAGAAACCTAATTGAGCGAAATTTTCTGAGGACCACATGATGAAATATTTTCAAACCTTTTGCTTGCCCGTGACTAAGTCAGACACTTCCTTGTCTCGTTAACTATGTAGTCACAAGACCTTAGTTTTGCAAATGCAAGAAACTTGTAACACTTTATCAATCAAGTTTTAGGTTCCAAACTTGTCAGCTCAAAAAAGTAGTTTTAGCTGGTGAGTTTTTCACACGTCTTTGCCGGTTCACCAATGTGGAACACATCACCAGCTGTGCTAAGAAAGATTTATTTTGAAACAAAATGAATGGGGCAACAAATAATAATGCTACTATCTTTTTGGAATTATTTTTATCAAGAAACGTTGTTGATCGTATATTCTCATATATAGAGGTATAAATTTTACTGATCAGTGTCATGTTCGGTGCTCGTCTTTCCCAGATGTTGTTTGGAGTTTGTACCTGGGAGTTACCGTTCTAACGATTTGCGCTCATAGCCAACCAATCCACTTCACTACAGAATCCAAAAATCCCTGACAGTTTTTAAAAGAAAGGACGAAGCAAGGGCCGAAAATAATCATTTTGTTACTTTCCAGTCAAAATATGATCGAGTAAATAAACAAATAAGATTTCAAGCTGGAATACTGCTATATTTCGGTGTTATTTCAAAACC
>JAOBAT010099168.1:6156-16191 GCA_026413305.1 Hydrozoanthus tunicans
AAGTTTGGCAGCCTGGTGTAGTCAGAGTCATTAAGAAATTTAGGAGATAAAAACATCTGTGTTAAACACTTAATAATCAGTGGGTTTTCCATAGAATTTGAAAAGTTATAAATTAAAGAACCATTGAAATACTTTGTTGATCTACCCACAAGGAACAGAGAAGTAAACTAGGATCGCAGTGTTCATGTAATACAGAGAACTTTCCGTATGTTCTAGGAAAACACGAGCGGGGCAACGTCTTTCATTACAACATTACAAAATGTAAGTTTTTATGTGCGTTTTATACAATGTGGATGAAGGCTTTGCTAACTGCCTTACGTTTTACGGCTAATCTATATAATTGTGATCTTGAGCAAACCTTGAACACTTTACCAGGCTTCCAGCTCTTTTAGGGGCTAACCTTCGGTTGATAAGTTAAAGACTCTCATCCGCTTAGCACTTTGAAAACCGAAAATAAGGGCCAGCCTAATAAGCTACTTAGGCTCTAGAAAGAATTTTTAAGGTATTTGATTGAGCATGAATAGGCCGCTGATCGCAAAAATGATTTCAAAATGATTCAAACCAAAGTAGCACTTAAAAGATGCCGAAAGTGTCTGCAACTTTGCAATAAACGTGAGAAATCTGTCTTGAGGCAAAATATCGAAAATACTTACTTGTCCAGTTCCGTGACATTGTCCCAGGAATACTCTGCCAACCAATTAGAACACGGATTGTCCATCTGCCCCTCGCGATCCAACACCTAAATCGCCATAGTTTACAAAATTTAGTATCCTTCGTTGGGTCAACTTTGAGGTGAAACCACTGAAATAGCTAGGCTCTTGTTGAATTTAGAACCACTGGAGTCTCTTGTGGATCTACCCACAAGGAATAGAGACGTCAAATAAGACTGCAGTCTTCATGTAATAAAAAAACTCATGCAGACAAAAACCTTTCAGTCAATCGTCATTGTCATGGTTACCAACATCATCAGCATTAATGTAGTTCTTATAGGGCAATTACAAATCTCTTATAATTCAACACTTTTAAAGTATCGCAACAAGTTCTAGTATTAGCTCTATCCAGAACCGTTTACATTTTCTTCGATGGTTAATTGTATGCTAGCCCATTCTTCAAACGTTGCAGTTGCGCAAGCTTCGATCTACGATTGCGCAAAAGATGGCGTTTTGTACATTTACCCATAATTCCTAGTGCATTAATGTCTAAAATTGACCACAAAAATACAAAAACAGAATCTGTAAGCCTCAAACTTGACACAGACGGTGTTGTTAGTACAAGGAAGAGTTTTACCAGTTGTCACTTTCCCTGAGCTTCTTTTAGCGGTGTAAGGTTGGCATTGCATTATGGTAAAAGTGTACAGCCGCCATTTTCTTCGGAAATGATCGATTTCATATTGTAACTTACCACTCCCCCTCTTAGGAAGAAATTGTATTCGTCCATGTTGAGTTTTCCTGATGCCTCAAGAATCTTGGAACACATCTGGAAAGAAAACAGCAGCTTGTGTCGCTCGAACAGCCCACGGCACGTGTACCTGGGGGAAGGAGAAAGACAGTATTAACAATATTAATGGCGATAACGATAAAAATAATTCATTGATGAGAAGGATAATACTCCCAAAAAGGTAACGGCAATATAAATCAAAAATAAAACTTATTATCAAACTTGTTTGTGATGACTGATCCGCTTGACGGTAAAATTGCGGATATGCTGTCTGCGAATTGATGGGTAGATCTTGCGTTGAGGACGTTATGAAAAATCTTAGAGGTTTGTTGAGTGGTACATTGTCAGTCCCTTGCTGTAGTTTGCTACAATCACTCAGTCTGTCTTTATGCCCCAAAAAAAATTGAACAGGATTGCAAAATGCGCTTTACTATTATTAAAGGGAACCTGTACTCCAAAATCATTTTCTTATATGTTCAAGAGAGTCTGTTTAGGATTCCAGAAAAGGTAATTTTTAGGACGTCTCTTCGCCGTATCGTTAAAAATAGTTTACGAACCGTGCAAGGTGGACGCTAAGGGAGCCGCCATCTTTGTACTCGCGATCTAATCCGTGACATCACAAGGTCAAATTGAAGTTTATTGTCGAAAAAATATAAGCTTCTTGTTAAATTGCTTAAAAAGGAATGCGTTCTTTTATTCTACTGGATAATTTTACGAAAAATTCAAGCAATAAAACATGCCGAACAAGGAGATAGAGCTGATTCTTTTGACAGTTTGACGTTGTGACGTCAGACGCCAGTACTTACAATATGGCGGCCTCCATGGGATTGACTAGTACTTTCTTTACTCACTTTTTAAGAATATTAATAAATGAATCGTTTTGAAAGGTAAATTATTTGAATCCCAAACCTGTTGAATGTAAACATATCAAAAATTTAGGTTCCCTTAACATTCAAAAATAACTATGGCTCGTTAGCAGACACTCAGACTTACTTGTAGACTGCATACGTGTGGTAGTCGTTGAGGTTCTGTATCCTTGAGTCGAGATTTGGACTACGTTGGCTCTTGTCAATCGACACGTTGAATAAATCAATGTAGGCGTCCAGGGAGAACTGGTACATAGGATCGATTCGTCCCATGTCGTTAAGTACAAAGAACAGAATGGACGCTCGCTGGGCGCACGGGCGGTAACCCTGTGTAAAGAATACGCCTGCTAAGTCGGATGCAAAAAAAGTCCGTTGCAGTGGTCTTCCTCAGCTAGTCGCACAACCAGCGACTAGCTGATAAGAAACCCGTTTGTTAAGCGTGGATCCGGGTTCGATTCCCGGTGCCGGACCTTCACTCAGGGTCTTAAAATAACTGAGGAGAAGGTGCTACATTTACTCTAATATCTGCAAACAGTGAGATCTTCGCGACTTTTAGAATAAGGACGCTAAACCGTAGGTCCTGGGTGGCAGAACACGAAGAGGACCTTGAGTTCCAGTTGGTAAGGTGTCAGTCTGTCGTGCGAGAGGCTCGGGTTCGATTTCCGATGCCGGACCTTCACTCAGGTTCTTAGAATAACTAAGGAAAAGGTGCTGCCTTTGCTCCAACCTCTGAAAACGGTTAGACCTTCACAACTTTTCAATTTCCCAAAAAACTTGATGTTAGACAAAAATCCAACTAAGTCGAACTTGGTTAATTCCAATCCCCACTAAATCCAGCTGTTAGTTGTTTCCCTCCGGAATTGAATAAAGGGGTCATGCTGCAGTTCTCACCTCTCGAGCAGCATCAATCTTGATCTCAGTTTGCTCGCTAACTTGTAGCTGTTCTGAAACCTCCTGGGAGGTTGTCTTTGACGAGTTGAGGGTGTTCACCAGCTGTTCATCATCAAGTAACGAGCCCTGAGCTGTCTGTAACAACCTGAACAAGCAGTTTGAAGGTAAATGGCACATCATGACCAAAATGCCTCACTTCCTATGTTATGAAAAGCTATTAAACCCATTGAGTTCTGTGATTGGCTAAATTATCATAGCACAAAAAGATATTGCTTTAAAAAGAGTTTCACTGCTTTTTACTTTAAAACTATGTTATACATGTATTTTCATTATAAAAATATAGACATGCCGGTGTGGGAAAAACGAAACACCGCAAAACAGTTGGAAGTTACCTATTTCTTACTTTATGAAGGGGAATTTTGCTGGTATATAGTACTAAAAAGAAAATAAAACCAAGAACCTTAGAATTTCATCTTCTAGCTCTTCAAGCTTTTTCTTTCCAGCTGCAATATTGATGACCAGTGCATCTTTTTGTTCTTCCAGCTCTGGTCTTTCCTTTCTTACAACGATACCCAGCAGCTGAGCTTCCAGGCCTTGTTCCTTGACCGCGAAGTTCACGATGGTGGTCTTGGTCGAGATTTCCGGAGTGTAGTGCGGGTTACTCAGCTTGGTAGTGATGTAAAAGTGGAAATCAGGATTATATTCAACTTCTTTATCTCCCAGCTTGATCAAGTAGCGACCGCCTGCATGTGACAATGAAGTTCCGTGTTTACATAACGTAGTATAAACAAGCGGGAAACTGAGAGAGCACGATAATTTTTTATCTGTTATTTTATCTATTTTTAAAAAAAATTTTTCTTTTAATAAATAAGTGATACAAGTTGATTTTAAATCTTATAACGTGCACCCGCAAATGAAAACAAAAAGTTAAGGTTATTTGATAAGAACAACAAAAAGCATCTCTTGAGTATCATAAAGAGAACGGAGAACAAGTGAGAATGTTGGTTTCGAAGCGAAGTGGTTTCCAGCTTATCAATTGTTCTACCAATCTACCTTGGAAAGTTCCTTACCTAGGATTTGGTTGTACAACTCAGGGAATCACGAAGTAAAAACAATCCAAATATTTTTCTGTTAGTAGAGAAAGGCTTTACTCACCTTTCTTAACGATGGATTTGTTCAGGATCGGAGCTAGAGACGGATCTAGATCTTCCTATAAAGTTAAACATTTGTATTTCTCAGATAAATTTGAATCTGCATTCGTTTCTATTTGAATTGAAAAATATAAAATGGTCTCCAAACATTTCGTGCCATTTTATTCAACAACCTTTGCGGATTATGAAATAGAAATGAATAAAAAAATTCCTCTCTGGCAACATTTTGTATGAATAATTCTGAGTTATTTAGTATTTGTTGTAATTTGCCACTCCCCCCTGGCAATCTCTTTTTCTTCAAACCAACCCCCAATACCAGTTTTACGAGTGAGGTGAAACCAAAAGAATATCGTGCTGGGGTCTCTTTAAACATAAACATTACAAACGGAATAGGTATCTCAAACTCGCGAGGTGTAACTTTGAAAACAATACCTCTATTTTGATGCAAACCAAAAGTTAGTTTATTATATCATATTATATTATATCATATTATATTATATTACATTATATTAAAGTTCCAATGTCTTAGCTCTCTATTTATACCTGGACATTCTGCAGTAGAACAGGAGACCCAAACTGGACGGCGTTCTCAAGGGTCCGGAGGTAATCTGCCTGCTGCAGATCAATGATCTTCAAACCCTAAAGAATAACATCACATTCTTCAGTAACTAAGACAAGCACAAATAGCCATGCATTGCCTATGGACGTGTATCTTTTAACCAAGTACCAACTTTTCGTAAGTTTCAAAGCCCGCGTTTTTTTCCATTGTTATGGCCTCAGCGTAAAAGCCAGGGTCCAGTGGATCACACTGGCACTAACCCTGAGTTGAGTCAAAATTCAAGCAGCAATATCTTCTCTATGGAAGGTTTACTATTCTTATATATACTGTTAAGATTTTCCACGGAAAAAATGTTTCAATCTAAAATTACGAATTACGACTAGCTTAAATTAGTTTCAGTAAGGTTTAAAACAAGAACTTGGGTTAAAAATTTAACCCTGCTTCGATTAGTGGGTCCTTTGGGAATACCTTCACAGTAGGTACCAAAGCAATTCTTGCTGTGGGCTTTCCGTTTTTAGCGAAAACAAATTATCTAATTACAGTGGCAAAAGAAAGAAACCAAAAGGAAGGAGGCTCAACGGAGAGAAAACGTACTTAAAACAAGGAAGAGTAAAAGAGTTTTGACAGAAGAAAAGCTTCGGGAAAAGAAAGACGAGGAAATCGCTTTGAGAAACAACAAATAGCTGACCGAGAAAGAATACAGGAAGGTGAAAGACAAAATGCTTTTAATCAGTTTTTCAGTGGGAGCTAGGTTATTAGGTAGTAACAGAGTTCGTTAGCCTGCCTAAAACGGCTCAAAAACTACACTCACATTTTTAGTCTCCATGTTCTTGATCCATTTAATGGCTTGTCCTTGTGGGTCCACCATTAAAGGCCATCTGTTGCCCCTAGTAACAATAACGCCATTTTCTGTGGAAAATGCGTCTGATGGCAAACCCTGTTAAGAAAGCAAATATTATTTTAAACAGAATCAAGGTTTATTGACCGAAACATTTTCGCTCTTCAGAACAATACTCATGTGTGCTTTGACATAGATAAAAGTGTTAACACGCCCTTTTCTTTGATAATTGCACTAATTGCTTTGATCGCAAAACCTAATTTCTAAAGGCAAACATTTTACCAAGGGATTTTTAACTATGAATGCTCGATGTTCATGCAAATACCGTCAATTCTTGTGAAACACGTTCCTCATCCTCGGATATTTTTTTATTCAAAACCTTTAAGAGTTAAAAATAAAAGACGTTTTCTCGCGCGTCGGAATGAAAACCTGCAACAAGATGTGAGCTGATCTAAGACATAATTCCTGAAAATAAGTTTTTGATAAGTTTTAGAAGACGTTTTCTCGCGCGTCGGAATGAAAATCTTCAACGAGATACAAGCTGATCTAAAACACAATTCCAAGACTACATTTTCCTATAGATTTAAATTAAACTACGTTTTCTCGCGCGTCGGAATAAAAACCTGCAACGAGATACGAACTGATTTAAAACATAATTCCAGAAAATATGTTTTCTTCTAAAGACAGAATTAAAAGACGTTTTATCGTGCGTAGGAATGAAAATCTGAACGAGATATAAGCTGGTATAAAAAAACATAATTCCAAGAAATATATTTTGTGCAAGGCCTTGAACGAAAAGCTTTTCAAAATTTTTGAAAATGAAGTCACCAATTAGATTCCCTTGAATAGTCGAGATTATAGCTTATTTAGTTTTTAAGCTTTTTTTGTAATACATCAATAAATCATGTGTTCGCAGGTAAAACTTTTAATAGAATTTTAAAACGCTTCAATCTATAAATAGAAGATCTTTAAGCACACTAACGTTTTCGACTGTTTTCATTTTCACACTTAAGTATAAGAGTTAAGTATAATTTCTTACCTGTATGTTCCACTCTCGAACAGTAGTAGGCTTTGCCAAGAAGGTAGCGAAGGAGAAGTTCGGGTTGCAGGCAACATTCAGTTGTCGCACCTGTGTGTAAATTGTACATACAAATGTCGAGCCATCATCATTTATCGATAAACTGACCCTGCATACGATGGTTGTTTGCTGGGTGTGACCACAAATTACATTTTATTTTGAAAATATAAAGTACACTAAAAGATAGTACACCCATCTGTAGCTCAAATGAGCTTCCTTTTGAAAACCAGCTTTTGGTAAAAAATGCTGTAATATTGATCAAGAGGCAAGTGACTAGAGTTTTTTTTAACTTAATCCTATTTTCTTAATTCTGTTAGGGATTGTTAAGAAATATGTGTGCGAGTGTGTGATGAGAATAAGCCATTAATTAGAGTCGTCCACACCTTTGCATTTGTACACAATAACATAAAAAGTACCAGAGGCAATAGCTTTCAGTTTCAAAACAAATCTAGGAAGGACAAGTGCAATTTCAGAACCAGCAAATAAAAAGAATACAAACAGGAAATTTGAAATACGAATTTCAAGAACTAAAAACGAAAGAAATGGAACAGGAAAACTACCAAAGTTTTGGACTTTTAGTGGATTCTTCGGCTCCACTTCAAACTTAAAACAAAAAAAAGAAATCAAGTTTCAAAAATCACCTGTGCAAGCCACGTTTTCTGCACCAGGCTATCTCGGTAGTGCGAGAGGAAGGGCCCGACATATGATAAGAATGCTGCTGCAATCAAACAGTCGCCAACTAAGTAACCAATGTTTTCTTCCAACACCTGTCAAAAGAAGAGAATTGACAACAGAATATGATCAGTGCTGAAATCACGCATTCAATACGCAGTAAGATGTGGTTGAACTCCTTCGAAAAGAACCAGTCCGAAATCATTTAGACTCCTTTACCAAAAAAAGATGAGTTCCTTGGTTTACTAGAATTTTTCTACATGTGACGACATACTCTTACCTGTACGCTGGCCTCCCATCGGTCACGCTCTCCCGCGAGACCTGACACTAGCTTGCCTGCACGCTCTAACTTGAGTTCGGTAAGTTCAGCCTGTTTTCGTAGTTCTTCTTTTTGTTTGGATTTCTCATCGTACTGTCGCTTTAGGTCCTCCATGCGGTCCATTACCTAAGAGAGAATTAGAACAAAGACATAGTCAAATACTCCTTTATGGCCCAAAGAGTCCTGTTTCTGGATATACATGTTGTTTAATCTAGGCCTGATGATTCAAGGCCGATTAGAAGTAACCCAGGGTTAAATTTTAACGCACGTTCTTGTTTCCACCTTGCAAAGACTGACTTGAGCTGTACTTTTGGACTTTAGAGTTTTTTTGCGCTGAAAATCTAAACAGTACTTCTAAAGAATTGTAAACCTTTCCTAGATGCAGAAGTTAGTGCTTGAATCTATTTGGCTTAACCCAGGGTTAAAGTTACAACCCGCTCTTGATCAACCCAGCCAAGAGCATTACATCTAGAAGCATCAGCTCTAGTCTTACTACAGATCCTTTTTCTATAATTTGGTCACGAGTAACACACCTCTTTGAGTTTAGCCTTGGCATCTGAAAGAATAGCTTGCTTTTCCTTCAGCTGAGATGTGGCTTGAGTAAGGCGTTGTTTCTTTGGCTCAACCACCCTGTATATACGCCCATAAACCTCCATCGCCCTTACCCACATGCACAGGGACTTAGCTGCCAACGAGACACGGCCGATAATCTCGGGTTGGAAATCTGACTGAGAGCAGTACGTGCTGATTTTCTTGAGAACTCTGTCCGTCATATTGTCTTTGTCATAGTTAACGAGCTGTTTGATGAAGTTCTGATCACCTAAAACGAGCGACATTTACAGGTCAACTTTCATACAAAGTCTACACTAATCTGCCTGACATCATCTTCCGTCCACCTCCATACTCTACACTCCTAAACTTATACTAAAGGCCTCTCTCAGAAGAGCTTTCAGTTTAACATCAAAGGTACCCTCTGGATGCTCATGGAGTGCTATGCTTGTCAAGGAATGTAAACATACTTGTCTTTGACCTTGACTTTTATTCGATTGGTTTAGCAGTGATATGATTGGATGAAATGACTTCACTCCTCCCCCTTCCCCACGTCCATTCTGATGCTTATGGATTCTCCACTGACCAGTGAGGCCTTGGTGTCACATTACTGGCTGTTTATGTATTACTAGTAAGCATGTGCAACACTGCCGAGTTTTATATCTCCAGTCAGATCCCATAAGCATTACGCTTACTAAAGTAGTAAAACCAGTTACCTAGCTGCCTTTTAGCTTCGGCCCAAGTAGGTTCACTTCCCCTCAAGATCATCACAGCTTCCATGACTTTTTCGACCAAGGCCGGTGGGCGACCATAAGACTTGATTTCCGTCATGTCTTTCTTGTTCAGGGATTCCAAGGCCTGAAAGAGAGTGATTATTGGTAAAGAAGAACATGAAGAAGTCCAAGAAGAAAAAATGTCAGACAAACGGAGAACAAAGATTAAAGAAGAAATTCAAGAAGAGAACACGAAAAATACATGAGGAAAAAAAGAACATAAAAATAAGACGAGGAAAAAGAAAAAAAGGCGAGAGGAGCTGATAGCAACAACACCAAGGTTGTCTAAACATGGCAGTATCGCTTGTTTTTGGGTGAAGCACCATCAGCAGTTTGTGAGAACAAGCATTTACCTGTAAGTAGTATGGTTGATTTTATGTGTTACCTGTAATCTCGCTTTAGCACAAGTTGCACAGAAACTAAAACTACGCGTTGCCGAGCCTCATTAACAAAGCTGTAGTAATCAACCAAATAACAACACAGCGAAAACGGCCAGACACTAGGTCAACCTTTTTGCGTTTGATTGCTCGAAGTTAAAAACAAAAGTATGACAAACCAAATATGCTAACTAGAAGCATTTCAAGAACACGTTGAGGAAACATCCAGACTGTGTTACAAGACAATCTTACACTTCCCCTCAGAATCATCACAGAATCACTTCCACTCGGAACCATCGTCTCTGATTTGAAACGCAAAAGGTAAGCGAAAAAGACGATGCCCCAAGAACACCTGGAAGCATGATATTGAGGCGGAAGTGAAGACCTGGAGCCACAAAAGGAGCACCTTAGAGAATTAAAGTATAAGTTAGCGCCGCCTGGTTAGCCCAGTTGGTAAGGCGCTAGTCTTTCGTGCGGGAGGCCCGGGTTCGATTCCCGGTGCCGGACCTTCACTCAGGGTCTTAA
>JAOBAT010099179.1:0-16189 GCA_026413305.1 Hydrozoanthus tunicans
CCAGCTTGTTTTCTTTTGTTTACTGTAAGGAGAATTTAGATGTTGACAAATGCCTTAGGGCTGAAAGGGTTAAAGTTCACTTTGGCTTCGCTGGGGGGTACTTCTAGTTTCTGTCAGTTTCTTTCACCCCGTGTAGAACTTAATAATTTGCTTGAATGGCTAAAGTGGAATTTCGCCGAAGGGGTTATAGATTTAGATAAATATTGTTTTACCAAACCTGACAGAACTAATTAATCTCAGCAGTTTACAACAAAGGAAAAGTGACAAAGAACTAAGAACTGTGAAATGACCCCACGTCGCTCCTTTGTTACTCACATAAATCACAAGCGTTTATACTTGCCCACACGATAATCTTGCTTAACGACACGAAGCATGACGTTTTCGAGTCAATCAATCAATCAAACAGTTTGTTTTAGACAAGTAACACCAAGGTGCACATACAAGTTTTCGTTAAAAGGTGTACGTGTATATTAAAGGATAGGCCACAGCACAGGGTCGATCAGTGAGCGGGTTAATTCAAGGCCCTCACTAGAAGATGAGAGGCTAGAACAACGGTTCGATGTCCTATATATCCACGCCGGGATGGTATGGCGAGTTGTTCAAACCTCCGCAAGGCCGGGAATCGAACCCGGGACTTCACGCTTGGCAGTCGCTGTTCTTACCAACTGAGCTGATCTTGCACACATCACGTTTCAGGATCAAAATTTTCAATTGATTTGTTTTATATTTTGTAAGAAGCAAAACTACAGAGTTAACCGCGTTTAGTACAAGAAACGAGAACGCGACTTTTGTTTTGATTACAGATACTTAGGATCTTTTCCCAAAACAGCCGATTTCTTCCAGGTACTTCATATCTTTTCACATTTTGAAGTTTTACTTCTTACAGCTTTTGAAGTTATTAAATACTCGAGCAGATCCAAAAACATTAGGGTAATAATGTCCAGATATACCTTTCAGTATTGCATGGCAGGCCAGCTGAATAGGACTACTAGAACCAACTTTATACTATAAATAAACAATGTGGCCTGGAAGCACCGCCCCACGGTTAGTATGCGTGCTGACTAATATTTGGTTCAGTTTCGAAACTCAATTCATTTATATGTATATGTCCCAACTTTTGAACGAAGAGTTGAAATCCAGTAAAATAGCCGAGTTCATTCTGTCCACTTTTAATCGTTGATTCACTAAAGGTCTGGAGTTTTTATAAATTTGGCTGATGATAGCTTCCACGAAGTTTAGTAGTTCTTAATGAGGTTGTGAAATTACGATAGATACATTATAAGATTAGAGGCGTCTTTATAACTCATTATATTAGTTGTTTTTGAAACAACTGAGGACAAGCTTCACAAAGAATCAATGCAAACAACTGTTTTCTTGCTTCAAATTTCTCCTGACTCTCCTCTGAAAAGCATTGCCTACCAAGCAGACAAGCGCTGAATTGAACGAGGCCGAAAAAAGAGATTTAATTTCCATCTCAGCAAAAGTTACCTCATTAAAAATTAAGAAAACAAAAGTAGTCTCAGTCCGCATAGAATTGCCTCCAGCGATTAACGCTTTTATGATATTCACAAAAAGAGATCTTCACCTGAGTTTTCACGAAATCCTAGTTTTTTAAACTTTTAGAATATGATGCAGCGAAAGCAGATATATATGCCTAAGGTTGGTCTTTTGGGACAGTTGAACGTTTATTGACGTAACCTTATTGAGTGCACTCGCCCTATACTCACACTGTCATGACCTAATGAGTTTCGAAGCAGTCCAAAGCGTTTAAGTAATACAACGAGCGCAAGGCAGTCAATAGTTTTGATTGTGGAAATTGCGATCAAATTATCCAGGACTTAATTGTTTCTGACGTAATAGACATGCAAGTAGAACTGAGGAACTTTTAAGCTAAATCTTTCGCAAACCTCACCGGCAGATTTCAAAGCCATTTTTGAACGCTAAACATGCGCGCTTTTAAGTTTTCTTTCATCTTTTGGCCTTTACGATTGATGCCTAAGTGATTAACGCTTGTACGTCGTGCAAATTTGATGGCATGAAATCACTGATCACTAGGTTCCAGTAAAGAAATGTTACACAAAATCGGCGTCACACTTATCACGCAAACCTGTCTTCATTGTCATTGACTTATTAAAGAATTGATCTTGTTGGCTTGAGAAACTTTCACTTTCCTTAACAAAATTGATTTGAGTTTTTACGATGGTTTGATAGATTGTCCAAGGGTCATTTTTAGCTTTTTGTCATTCCACCCACCATCAGTTGGGCTTAGAATTGTCCATCTCTGAGAATAACCCGTTGAGAGAATCTTGAAGCAAATCAGCGGTAGGTCTTATGTTTAGCATAAATATTCAAGACACCTTACTAGCAAGAATCGAGAGACGTCAAATGTCTAAGGTTTTTCTACAGTGTTCAATGCCGGTAAAAGACGGAACTTTTTTAGTTATGCCAACAATAAAATCCTGTTTGTTTTTATTTCTTTTATGAACGCGTTTTTGTAAAAACTCATCAAAAACTTGTACTTGCATTGTAGAGAGTTTGGAATGTGCAGTTGCAATGTTTCTTAGCAGGAGGCGATAGAATTTCCAAGCTACAAAAATTACTTCTAAAACGATATTGAAACAGACCATGTTGGTTTCCTAGTTAATTTATGCATGCTCACGTACAAAATATATTTTTTCAAAACTAAATAGCAGTAGATATCAATATTAACACTATGAAGTTTGAAGATTATGTTGAAAACTCTAGTGTCATTTTGAACAGATTTCCTTCAGCAGTTTTGAAAATATTGCCAAAGATAGTTTATGGGAATTTGAATAAATTTTGTATACGTTCTGTGGGAGACCATTTTTGATTTCTCAACATAATTTATCCTGCTGTTTCTAAAATGACCATCTTAACCTTTTTTCAACAAAAGAACTCTAAAATAGAATTGTAACTCATCACTTTTAATTTATAGCTCTTTTTAAAGGTATTTTCAATTCTGGAGGCCCAAGCTGAAAACGTTTTAACCTCTGAATTATGAATTATGACTGACGTAAAAGCGTTGGAGATTTGGCATGCTTGTTCAAACGAAAAGCAAGTGTTAGTCTATTAAGAAATGCCAATTTTGAGCTAGCGTTGTCTATATATATTGAATCAGTTTCATGCTCCTTTGGTTTTTTTAGACAATTTACTTTTGATTCAACTTTGAAAAGAAAACTAGAACACGGCGCAAGTTGTAGAGATGAAAAATAAAATGCGATTGATTCCGGAAAATTGTGGACTTCGTTTCAAAAATTTCGTATCTTCTGGTTTTCATGCGGTCAAAAAGCCGATTAAAGCCGTTTAGTGGCGAGATGCAAGTTTTTCGACCTTCCGTTTTCAAGCGCAAAGATTCAAAATCTTTCTAGCATGTTCTAGAAAAATGTCTGCAACCCTTTCTTTCTTTACTGAATGCCAAACAAAATATTTTTTCCAATTAGTTTTTTTTCTGCTAAGGTTGTTTTGAGAAGAATGTTGAAAACTTTGTTTCAAAACTAGGATCAATTGAGACAATTCTGTTTAACTTGGGACGCTTGGATATTTCTACTCGCACATTTCCTTCAATACGGGAATGCTTGTGTCTTGTCGTTTATAAAATGCTGCTTTTTTTTAAGAACTTGCTAAATCAAAAAGGTTGGAAACCATGCGTATTGCTAAAAAGTCCTTTCCTGACGTCCTCACAACCCGCCAGTAGCCTAGAAGTATTTAACCTAGGTTTTAAAGCTAGAGTTTTGAATATCGTCTTGAGGCAGCTGAGTTATGTTGCTTGTATTGTTAGACAAAGCAAAGCAGTACTCGTCTGGGTTATTTTTACGTTAAAAACAGAAAAAAAAAACAAATTTCTCCTTTATACAACTGCACTAATTTGGAATTGTGCAAAGTTGCAAGTTGTCCATTTCACCTCTTAAGTTAGCAAGCTCTGCAATATTTGCATCCAATTGCTTAAATTTTAAGTCAACTCGAAGCTAGTTTGTAACTTTTGGGATTGAACTTATGTCAGAGTGTTTCAAAGTGCCAGACCTAGATGATCTTGGGTACCTGTTAATTTCTTTTAAGCTCTAACTGAAAATTTAGTCACTTACCTGATGCAATTGCTAAAGAAGCTAAAAGACAAAACATGCTTCTGAAGAAGATGTGCCCCATCCTGGTGGAGGCAGCAGTTCTGTTGTTAAAAAATTATCTGAGCTTTCTGCAACACGTTTGCTCTAGTTACGAGTTTAAATTTTTTTCTTACCCGAACAGTCTCGAACCGGCTAACAATGCAATTCTAAATTAGGTAACACTTTAAGCGCAATTATCGCCACACTCAACTGATCCAATTAACAAAGCTTTCTTTGTCTTATGCTTCAAACAAAAAAAAATTTGACCACAAATGCCTGACTCCTGCAAGGAAGAACTTTTTAGCAGCATTTTAGCCGTGCATTCTCGAAGTGGAAATGAACTTAATCTACATTAATCACTCTTCACTAATAAGTTATCGTTTGCATCATCTAACAACAATTATTTGTTTTGACCTTGAAAATCTGATACATATCTAAATATAAAAAAAATTTAACCTAAGGGTCGAAGCCAATTAGAGGCTGACAATTTCATTCTCAGAGGGGTCGGGTGTGTAGGCTAACTCATGCACAACCTCTTTCTAAATGTGGTCAAAGGTTAACTTGGAGAGTGCATGATTAAGAAAAGTTGAATTATATTCTATAAAAGCATGTTTACATAAGAAAAAGAGACATTTTGTTCTAATCCCTTTAACCCTGTATCAATTGTCCCTCTAGGATGAGGATACTAATATCTGACATTACATGAAACCACTACTGCCCTGTGCACGTGACTGAACTAAAATATTGAAGAATGCACGTGAAGTTTATAGCAAACATCGTTGCTAGGCAACACAGCCAGAATTACCGGTCTTCTGTCAAATGATTGTGTACCCCTTATTGATCATTTTTCTGAAGAAGTTTTACAAAACTAATAACCAACTTGTCTCAAATAGTTGTCTCTTTTCAAAACTTAAACTAGAGCTTCATGTTGTGACAAGTATGGGCGCTTATTTCATGATTTTTAAAGTAAAAAGTCTGACGGAAGCACAAATGAATTTTACCTTTAGATACGAACCATTAGGAACTATAAAATAAACAAGAACACAATTATTTAGAAGCACAGGTTTATCTGAGTTCCCAAAAGTTGTTTTTTGTCGCTCAAAGCCTGTAGTTTAACATACCGACGTACACACTTGTCTTAACTCTTTTGTTTGTATCCTTAACAGGACTGAAGCCTAAAATAAGACGATTTACTTTTTAAATGTTTTGTTTTGCTTTGATTTATAATATTTGGGCTCAAGGAGTCACGGGAGAACAGGCAACAGGACTCGAGGTCCCCTTCGAGGCCTGCCACCCGGGACCTATACGGTTTAAAGCCCTTATCCGGTATGATATTTTGACTATTTCGAGAAGACGCGAAGTCTAACCATTTCAGCTGATGTCAAAGGCCGAAGGCAACACCTTCTCTTCCGAAAATCTGGCACCGGTAATTGATCCCGGGCCTCCCACAGGAAGACTTGCAAGGCCTAGGCGGCGGTTAAAACGTCATGACTCAACGAGTTGGGCAGCAGCGCAAAATGTTTGTATGTAGGAGTTACATAAAGTTTTTAAAACTTGTTCTTTAATCGAGTGTGTTTGGTTCTATGATATTTCTTGTCTGGTTTAAATTGTCGCTGGCTGGCATTTGGCCGCCAAAGTTGGCTTTGTTGCTAAAAGTTTCGGTTCCTAACATAACTGAGCTGTGCGAAAAGTATTTTGCACCCTGAATTCATGCTGCTCAGCCATCGTCTATCAGATAAATGACAGTTACAAGTGTTTGTTTTAAAGCTCTACAAGTATGGAGCTATAGTTTGTCCGAGTTTATATACTGAAAAGCCAAAATTAAATTCTGCATATAAGTCATAAGGAGAGAGCATAGACCTCAGCGAATATTTTCTACGTTATCAGAAGCAAAATGTTGAGGCTTAACGGCTTATAACGAGGAAAATTAAATGTTGATACTATAAAAAAGCCAGCACTTGTCATTTTTAAATAATGACAAACTAAACGAGTCGTGACAATATCCTAACCATATCGAACATCGGCATTTGCTTTCAAGCTTTATTATGAAAGCAGGCAGCAACCGTGAAGAAATTAAAACTTGTCAGAATATATTTGTAAAAGCTTAAATGAAAGAGGTAAATCTTTAGACTAGCACCACAGGGAGTCACGATCAGCCACCAAGATAAGACAAATAGAGATACTTGGACCGATTAACCTTCAACTCCACCTTTACTTCTAAGAGTTGAAAACGAATGATTATCAAAATAACAACATGGCTGTTAAAAACTAACCAAGGTTTGAGTTGTGTAACAATTGCATTTATTGTATAATATGGCATAAGACAAACTGGGAATTATAAGTGGTTATAAAACGTTTTCCCCAGGTTATTCCTCGCCCTTTATATTTTACAGTTTTATCTCCCTCTAAGTTGTTCAAAACATTTTGTCTGTTTGAGTATTGACTCTAAATTTGCTAATGCTACGAAAATATGAAAGTATGAGAATATTTGCGGAGGAATCAATTTCAATCTACATTGCTTGCTTTATTGAGTGTTTGCAAAAGTACTAGCCATGATCCGAACTTGTGCGTGTTCAGAAGTTTTTAAGTTTATCGTTCTACGGCTTTCTGCGCTGTTTTAATTTATAGTTTGTAGTTTGCACTTCATGTTGGACTGGTTGTAAACTTTATGTACAGCCATAAATTGATTATGCTTCTTGAAGCTCAACTCTTTTTCTCCATTATAGTGTTTCAATAGTTGAAAATACCTTTAAACTTCATGAAAATTATGGAAATCTTAAGTACTGAATATTTGTTGGATGCACCGTGAAGACAAGTGATACGAATGGTCGCTTTGTGCAATTTCAACCACTGGTTTCTTCTTGAATTTTTGGGACCATATCGACATGGTTTAGTTAAAGCCAATAAATATGGTAACTTTTTCTTTAACCCTGAAGAAAAGAATAACAGCATTTCGTAGGGCTGCTTTCATTTCATGCTTTGTTGACGTGTGTGAATAATAACTTTTTTCGATGTAATGTTTTGACTATAGTTTAGCTTGTTTTGGATTGATTGATTTATTACCGAAAAGCAAAAATAAGAATTTCCAGCCGTTATGCTTCAAAAGTGGGACAGGTTCTTTTGTTTACGAGTAAAACCTGTTTCAGCAACAAAAACTGAAATTTTAGGCTTGCAAAAACTAGTAGTGTTGCACATGCATGCGTGCGTGCAATGATATTGAAACAGCCAGTCGATTGCATGCATGCATAAGGCCGCCTAACGGGTCAGAAGGAACGAAACCCAGTACTGAACCACAAACATAATTTGAGCCTGAGTGTTAGCAGCCGTGGACAGCTATTTGGCCTTTCTGGGTCTCGTTAGCACTCCGGCGATAACTAACAAAATAGGTTCAAGTTCCCACAGAAAGATAGAATTGCAATGACGTTATTACAGAACTTAGCATCCAGGCCTGCATGTATTAACGGCGTCCTAAGCTAATGAAAAAGTTATTTATAAACCCATATATATATCACTTTGTTAACAGTTACTACATCATTTAACCATCAATTCTTATAAATCATGAATTAGCTTTCTTCTTGCCTTTTCTCTAGTTATGTGTAAAGACCCTGTAATTTATTTTCAGGAAACTGCAATAGGGCCAAATAAAACGATCGACTGATATTGATATTACCACATGCTGATAAGTGACAGGCAAAAATTGCCGGCCAGGAACACCAAAAATTAGCGACAAAGAAAGTCGCAAAACTGAAATAGCACCAACTCGGCAGTTATTCGTTTAAATTGAGTTTATCATTTTTACTTTTCTTCTGCTTGCTATACTTTTAATTTAAGTGCTTTTTACGAAGAAAAAGATATTCCGAAAGCTTAGATCACTCAACTAACAAAGCTTGCAAGTTTCCCCCTTTCAGATGCAAATTTCATGGTTTCCGGCTATGCAGGCTATCACGACGTATTTGTTCTCGTGTTCCAAACCAACTTATAACTGAGAAATTTGATTCTCACACGTTTTGACTAAACTGAGTTTTAACATATTTTTATGCGTTTCTTCTGCTTTCTTTACTTGAGTAGATTATCCATTAGAAATAAAAAGGTGACCAAAGAAAGATGAAGTCACTCAACCGACGTGTTTTGCAAGTTTTTCTCTTTCAGATGTAAATTTTACAATGTCGTGATGATAGCTATCAGGCATTTTAATGACAGTTTTGATTCCTGTATTCTTCCATGTCATTGCTGAAGTGCATTGATGATCTACTGTAAAACCTATCTGATCTTACTGCTCACTGAAGAGAATAATGCTTTCCGTAAAGCCTAGCTTTCGGATATCAGCAATTGATTCTTATTTACTGTTTAGAAGATCGAAAGACAACGATAAATACAAATTGAGTTGAAATAGAGAACTGAAATTGAAAAACACCATGAAATAAGAACATCAAGAATGGTACTTTGTGTAGTGAACATATGCTGCACCCTGAGAGATACGCAAAAATATCTCATTGTACATAGCCTAGAATTGAGTGTATGAATATAGTTAGCCAGGCTTTTGATGTTTAATTGCCAGGAGTGACCACGAGTGAAAAAAGCACATTTTATGATTAGTTGTACATATGCGTCACTGGTATGTGCTATGCTAAAAAGTTTCTCAGCCCTTTCAGCTCCTGTCAGTTATCGACATCTAACTTCTCCATGACAACACATGGAAAACAAATCATTTTGTACGAAAAATTGAGAATTATTAAAAAAGCGAACAACTTTAAAAAAGGAAATTCTCCCACCTCTTGTTTAGTGAAAATTATGAGATGTAGTTGGGAGAATTTACTAACTCAAATGATCTAAAATGGATAAAGAAGTTTTATCCATTGCTTTATTTTCAGATTGATTTCCAATCATAAACAAGTTTTATATTAAAAGCAAGATGAACTTAATTTCGAGTGCATTTTGTTGAAACTCCTATCGTGAGATCATACTATCAATAAACATTTGCGCAAATTTTATACCAAAAGCAAGATAAACTTAATTTAGAATGCATTTTATTGAAACCATGCTATCAATAAACATTTGTGCAACGCATATAGCAGAAAAGAGACTAAATCTCAAGGGCCTATATATAACAAAGCACTCACTCAAGTCCCTAACAAAAAAGAAACTTTTTTTATCGCACATATTTGCGACTATCATGCGTTCTCACGACATGTCGGCATACACCCCAGTGAACAAATCAGATGAAAATGTCACATAAGGATTAACTAACAGACCTCTTTTGAAATTGTTACGCAGAACAGCACAATTGTATTATTAGAGAGGAGGTACTTTTCTAACTCCAAAAAGCTTTGCGGCACACAAAATATTTACTCAAATAGACTGATTTGTCTAACCACTTTTAACGCGCGTTTTGATATTCAACCGATTGAAAAATATGGTGCTAACTTCAAAGTCCAGAAAGAACAGAATATTAGTACGAGCAAAAGTCAATCTCCATAGCCATCCCTTATTCAATTCTTGTAGAATAAATTTGCAATATCATATCATTGATTTCCAAGCTCTTGTTTTGGTAAAGAAAGGATAAAAAAGATATACTGAAAAGATAAATTGATCGATAATAAACTAAAACACTCGCTCAGTTAACAGTTTACAAAATGATTACATAATCATTTTTTAAACATTGCGAGTAGCTGTGGCCCTGTCCGCATGGCGTGCTTCATGCTTGGCAAAGTAATACCCTAAAATGTTTAAATTCTTACATAGCAAAAGCTTTGATATATTAAAACTGAAAAAGGTAAAAAAATAACAGTGATAACAAATTTTCCATTCACTCGGTCTTCTGAACCGGGGCAAATTATAGACTGGTGATTGAAACCATGCTATATTGGTTTTCACCTTTCGGTATTTTTTTTAAAAACTAGATATCTTTTTTAGAATTAGTCCTATTTAGTACAATCAATATGTGTGAAGTGAGAGTATATCGACAAGTATCTCAAAAAATAACTTGTTAGTGTACGTTAATATGAGCTAGGTTTAGTCCTACCTGAAACCTCAGTTTGTAAAGCAACTACGAACCAGAAAACCATCCAGTAGTGTTTGAAATTCATGTTCAATTTTTGGCATAAACTCTATTTGCTTCCGCTCGCGGTGTCCAAAATTATCACCGTACACCAGCACTTGAGACGGAGTGACATCTAACTCATTGGGAGTTAATCAGAATCGTGACAATGATACACACTCGATGAACCCAAAAAAATTATATGCTTCTTTTGTTTAGGAACAAAGAGGGAAAATATTCCATATTCATAGCTAGTTTCCGACACGAAATTATGTAGCCAGTCAATAGGCTTGAAGAGAAGCGAACGGTCCTTTGGAACATGAATGTCTCGGCAAATTACGGCTTACTTTCGAGACCTAGTCTTTGTTCGGCTGAGGTCATATCTCGCGAGTTTTCGTGTTTTTATTTTTTAATTTCCTCGTCTCGCGCGCACCGTCTCGGATTTTCTCAAAGCTCAGCATTTGGGGCAGAGCTCGAAATTTCTATTTTGCTTGAAATTCGGCTTGGTGTCATGGTATTTTAAGTCTGGATTGGTCTCGGATTTTTCGCATCGCAACGTCTCGATCCGTTACGATGTTCAACGTCTCGGCTCGAGTTTTATAAAGGCCGCCTTGGAGAGTCTGGGATTCAGCACTCGCTAGATACCCGTACCTCTAACTTGTAACCAACGAAACGAAATATGCGCTGTTTGTTTAAAACTGACTTGCTGCGTGGAATAACGTTTTATTAATTTAAAGTTTAAATTTCTTTTTAGGCATCAGGTGGAAGTGGTCATTGGAATCAAAACCATTCATCCTTTAACCTCAGTAACAGTGATTTGCCATTAATCGCTTCTTTATCTTACTTTCCTGACTAACAACTGATTATGGACGAGACAAATAAAAATGGTATCTATAAAGACTAGTTAAACATGATAGAGAAATTAAAGACACTCTGTCAGTTCTCGTCGGCATTTAATTTTTGGACTCTTTTTTTGGTTCAAATATAAACGGTAATGTTTGAAATCAGTGGCTTCATGTTCTATTTGTTTCAAATATTTTTTGTGCATTGATAAACCAGTTTATCAGTCAGCGAGCAGTCAAACGAATCAAAAACAATAAGCCATGTAGTCAAAACAGTTGTATTTAAAAATTTCCGAGACCGTTGATAAGATGCTCATGCAGAAAAATGGAAAAATGAATGAATTAATGACCTAGAAGCTTTGATTAATCTTTTTAACCAAGTCTCAGTTCAAACTAGATACGTCACACTCATAGCGTCATAATTTCACATGACATGCGCAAACCATTAATTGTCATTCCACAGGCCGTCCAGCTTGTTCGATGATAATATAATAATCCGTAGTTGTTTCTGGTGACAATTTATATTTTCTGTTTGAGTTGACACCATAACAAATGTCATGGATAACATTTCAGCAACCTTGTTTCTAGGGCTTTTCTTTGAACGAGGTTAGTAGGGGGTTAATACAACATCAAACAGATTCATCGTTTTACCAAATTTAAACACAAAAAAGAGAACTATGTTACGACGAACGTTGAATTTGTTTCAGGTTGGTAAATTCTGTTGAGCAATGATAAGTGCCATGCGGATGGATTTGTGATTGGAATGTATTTCTTTGCTGTCTTGAATCTTCTTGTCCAAAACTCTATCTGGCTTGTTGCTGATACCCCCAACTAGACCCATTCTTTTCGCGTTATTGAGGTGGGAGGTTGTAACATTTATACATGCGAACTTTATATCGTCTACATTTTTCACCCTGAAACTTATGCAACTGAACACTTTCTTCAAGTTCTGGGTAAACATTTAGTAATATCATATCTTAACTTGGTGAACATCGATCTACATGGAACTAATTTGATTGAATTAGAAACCAACACTGCATGAAGTTCTGTTGAAATTTGTTTTTTAACCGCTTTTTATTATCCTATCAGTTTCACTCAGTACAAGATCAGCTTTGTAATTCCATTCGGGAACTTTAAACCTGAAATTCGAGTGAGGACTCAACTTAATGATATTGAGATATTGGTGCCAAAATTTGGTTAACTAAAGCATCAATAATATAGTATGCAATTATTTCTCGAGCGAGAGGTTGATATTGCTTGGTATCTTCTAGCAATAACGTTTCGTTACTCGGCTGAATGATATGTTTTAAAATTTGGTATCTAGAAGTGTCGATGTTTACAATATAAAGTAATATCTCCCGAAGGAAAAGCTAATATTGTTCTATATCTACCACAACGCTTTACGACTCGACTGAACTATATGGGTTAAAATTTCGGCTGTCGTTTCCCAATAATTTCTTGTCATTCATAGTTTCTATATGTCAGTTAGAATAATTTTGAGTTTGAGTTTAACACTTACTGTACTTCTATGCTAATTTTGCAACCTCCTCCCCCCCCCCACAATATCGATTTCGTTTCGACGGGCCTGAGAGAGTCGTAATGCTATAAGGGAGCTTAAGATACGAGGAAGACAATACAAACAACGACGACGTTAAAAAACAATAGCGAATACAATAGTTGCACATTGGAATGCATCTTGCTGGTCACCTGCACATTGTCGTCTTCAAAATTACAACATGAAAAGCTCAATTCTGAATTTTTTACGACTACAACAACGACCACAGAAAATATTGTCATTCTTCATTTACCTTTTATAAGAAAAACACTTCCATCTTTTTCTATTCATAAAGCGTAACTCTGGCAACAGAAAAAGAAAACTAGCTATATGTGATCAATCGAAAAGAGCAAGCAAGAAGCGTCCTTTTTGTGCGCCTTCTCTGCAGTGTTGCCGTCCTTGTGGCTTAAGCTTCCTATTTCCTCGTTTCTACGGTTGCTGTAAGTGTCCCTATATACACATGTCGATCTGGATCGAACCACTTACACATCCCTTGTGATTGAAGCGATGCTAAATTTGCTTGTTACTGCATGGTCGTGTTAACACTGTGAAAGAAGGCTTTCATCTTGAAAACCGAGTTATTTCTTCATTCTGTTAAGAATTCTTACCTAAAAGGTTAAAAAGAACAGAAATGTGAGTGCATCAGCCGATCCCAAGAGCTAGGGAAAAACTTCATCACTAATTAAAACAAATGCTTGTTATAAATAATTTTAAAAAGTGCTTGCTATAACTAATTAAAATAAATGCTTGTTACAATGTCGCAAAAACTGTCTGTAATATGCGTCCCATGGCCGCTGGTTAATAAAAAAGACTTTAGAATCTGGATTTTAAATGGTTTGGTTTAACACCCTTCAGCAGCCAATGAACTTTGAATCTGTTTCGTCTTCTCAAATGACCTGTGCCACATGGGAAGTTTATAACATGTTATTGATCAAAGCTTTATAATTTTGCTTTTTCATTGATTTTCTGAGCAAACTGAATATAAAACTAAACTTAACTCGGCTGTACAACGTTCCTGCTCTCAAATTAAACTATTTCTAAGTTTTTGTCCACATCGGCAACTCAAAATTGATAGTTACCGTGCGTTCGACTTTCCCGGGCGCCGCCATTTTGAAATATGACGTGTACAGTTCAGTGCCAGTCTCCCCTCCCAATAAATACAATAGCAATGAACAAGAAAGGGGGTCTGGGACTGCAACCGTAACAGGTCACGTTTTAAAATAGCGGCGCGGGAAGTTCATTGAATTCAAACAGTGGTACTGACCAAAAAGATTCTTGCTGTTAACGGACAGATTATGTATTTTGAATTGCTGATCAATTTGAAAACAGACTTAACAGACACATGTTACTGTTACATTTAAACCAGTAAAACTAGGAAAACAATAAGCACGACGGCGACCGAAACAATCATGCACAGAAATCTTTATTTAAATGGTAACAGCACCACGAGGGCTCTTTATGTTAAAGTTTAATTTGCTTGGTACACAGAAATCTCTGTTAAATTGCTTAAATACCACAAAAGCTCTTTATGTTAATGTTTACTAACCAGTAAATTTAAACTACGAGATCGATTACGAGAATGACGGCGACTGCGACCGATGCAATCATGCATGGTACCCAAAAATCTCTGTTAAACTACTTACAATACCACAAAGGCTCTTTAAATTCATGTTTCACTTACCAGTAAAACTAGCAGAACGATTACAAGAATGATAAGCACGGCGGCGGTGGCGACCGACGCAATCATGATGTACAAGAACATTTCGCCAGTCTCAGAAGCGTC
Organism: Hydrozoanthus tunicans; assembly: GCA_026413305.1. Classification (NCBI taxonomy): domain Eukaryota; kingdom Metazoa; phylum Cnidaria; class Anthozoa; order Zoantharia; family Hydrozoanthidae; genus Hydrozoanthus; species Hydrozoanthus tunicans. Next base: position 14,339 of record JAOBAT010099179.1, read on the forward strand.
CGTCGGCGGTACGTTCGTGGTCGGGTCGGCTGTTTGTCGATTCACTTTGGTGACCTGCAATATTCAAGATTCAAAAGGACGACCACTGATGAACTGCTACCAAATGGTTTATGTTGAAGTTTGCAACTTGGTACACAATGAAGGAAAGCGCTTCTCAAATTGTGTGATCAGAAAAATTCTGAGTCACTGATGGAATCTAACCCGCAACCCTCTGTTTACAGGTCAGAAGCTCTACCCACTGAGCTGCAGAGGCTCACATGGGAGCCGAGTCACTGACGGGGATCGAACCCGCAACCCTTCGATTATCGGCCAGATGCTCTACCCACTGAGCTACGGAGACTCACATGGAGAGCCCAGTCACTGGTTAAGATCTTGTGTATTACCGCTGGACACACGTCTTACATCTGCTAGCTAGCTCCATATGCCCAAACGCCATATGATGAAAAGATAGCATATGACTGTTGGGTGTATTGAGCTGGCAGATAGATGCAAGACGTGTGTCCAGTGGGAATAGATAAGAACTTATCCTGTGACTGGGCTCTCCATATAAGCCTCTGTAGCTCACTGGGTAGAGCATCTGGCCGATAATCGAAGGGTTGCGGGTTCGATCCCCGTCAGTGACTCGGCTCCCATGTGAGCCTCTGCAGCTCAGTGGGTAGAGCTTCTGACCTGTAAACAGAGGGTTGCGGGTTCAATTCCCGTCAGTGACTCAGAATTTTTTCTGATCGCTTCATTTTGATGAACAATTACCTTTACACTGTTTGCATCCACCTTATGGCCGCCAAAGGTTCCGTTGCCATCTTCGATTGCTTTTTTCAACAAGTCCACCAGAGTTGTGTTAGTCATATTTGTTGTTGAACTGGCAAAGGATACCTCAAATTCAACAATGACACTTCCATTTCGAAAACCAGTAACCTTCACTTCTTTGAAATCTGGCCGGTTTTCGTAAACTTTCTGAATAGCTTTTTCCATTGTGGCTGCAAGATTTTGGAATTTTCGGAGCTTGGATTTTCTAAATCTTTGGTGAAGCTCTGAACAGTCAAAGTCATTTCACTGGAAAAAACTGTTTGTTTGGTTATAGTGGTGGTAGGTGGTAAAGTAGTTTGCGGTGCTGCCACTGAAGGGGAGACCGTTGCTTGCGTTTCTGCGACTGAAGGGGAGACCATTGATTGCGTTTCTGCAACTGAAGGGGAGACCGTTGATTGCGTTGCTTCAACTGAAGGGAGGACCATGGATTGCGTTGCTGCAACTGAAGGGGAGACCGTTGCTTGCATTTCTGCAACTGAAGGGGAGACCGTTGATTGCGTTGCTGCAACTGAAGGGGAGACCATTGATTGTGTTTCTGCAACTGAAGGGGAGACCATTGATTGCGTTGCTGCAACTGAAGGGGAGACCGTTGCTTGCGTTTCTGCAACTGAAGGGGAGACCATTGATTGCGGTGCTGCCACTGAAGGGGAGACCGTTGATTGCGTTGCTGCAACTGAAGGAGAGACCGTTGCTTGTGTTTCTGCAACTGAAGGGGAGACCGTTGCTTGCATTTCTGCAACTGAAGGGGAGACCATTGATTGCGTTGCTGCAACTGAAGGGGAGACCGTTGCTTGCATTTCTGCAACTGAGACCGCTTGAGTTTATTGAAGTGTCATTAGCTGTTTGCAATACAAAAATTTAAATATGAACTTAGTAATATACTGAAAGTGCACAAAATGCATCAATCAATTGTTGATACCACTTTCGTTTCAGTGATGATTTAAGGATACTGTAAACCTTCAGCGGATGCCTGCCTAAAAATGCTTCGTGACGGGCGAGAATTCATCCAATATCGATAACCAATATACCATTTTAAAGCTTAAG